>JAAXOA010001070.1:0-17572 GCA_036561885.1 Salina celebensis
GTAGATTAAATTTAATGCTTGCGTCACAGTGGAAGCAGTGAAAAGCCTTTATATGTTTGGATTTGTAGACGTCTCCGGTTTGAAATTCGGCTGATCAATATAATGTAATCGTTACTGGTACGCAAGTGATAGATGGATTATGCGCAAAAAAAGTGTGTAGCTTCCTACTATTAATTTTAAAGTGAGGATTGAGTACACGTCAAAGTTTCGGTTGTGTTGGATAATATTGATTCAAGTTTAAGTTCAGTGAAGTTTAAAGTTGATTGGCAATTTTTATACTAGCGAAAAATTTTGTTGGCATCGTTACTTGGGAAGTTGTTTTTGGAAGGATCTTGTATGGGAATTCCTCGCAGATTGCTAATATTTCAGAGACAGTAAGTATCGGTGTAGGGAGGATTAAGAAATTTGAAATTCAACACTGAATTTATCAAGTTCATCCAAAATACGATTCGCATGGCATGTGCATAATTTTCATTGCTAGCTCCAGTCACAAAAAAAAATGGGATTAATTTTAAAATGAATAGAAAATCCACCACTGTTTTGTGTCCTTATAATTTTGGGCACATTTTCAGAAAATACAAATTTTTATTATACAGTTCCTCTGAATCATAGGAAATTCATATGAAACATTTTGTTTGCCAGCTCCTTTTCTCACTACACACCCACATTAGTGTTTCTATATATTTCATGAATGTAATTTTCACGCTGGTATGTACAAAAAAAAGTACAAAGGCACGAAGTGAGTAATTCAAGCATCTTACAAGCGTGTAATTCGGTTTTGAATCGGTAGACTGATTCTGCTTCTATTTCTTTTATCATCCTGTCATGTATCTTTTGCAAAAAGTCCTCTAGCAACCAAGTTCTCTATGAATGATGGAAGAAGCCGACTAAATCTCAGGCAATATTTTGCATTCATGACCACTGGTACTGCTCTCAAGAAACTGTTGTCGTCTTATCTGAATTCTAGCGATCAGTGCCAACAAAATAGACTTAGCTACGTATTGGGTATAATGAAATGAGTAATTCACGACTGCCTTCTCATCATTAATTCAAAGAATGCGTAAAAGTGAGCAATATTCTAAAAGAGTGTATCATCCTCATTGCAACTGTGTAGATGCATACGGTTCTTTACTCGCCAATCGATAGGTGGTTTTTATGGTGGAGTCAGTTTTGTGTCTTGTTGTGTTGAGTACCTCGTCATGATCATCGTCACCCTTGTTTCGTCGCGTAAGAAATGGCAGCTTTATACATTTAGAGATTTACTGGAAGACATTTATACTTTTTTGCTTTGAGTTCGTTGTGTCAAGCAAGCACAAGGAGAGGGTTCAGCTTTATGGTTTGGCTATCGTTATCCACTTGTTTGTGTTGAAAATTTTATGTTTCCTCTCATCTTCTTCTGTTAGTATATCTAAGCGAGTCCTAGAACTGTATTAGGCATAGCTATTGAAAGTTTCATTGGTATACAATGTCAGTTTAAGAAGATGACTTTCAAGACACACGCACAGAAAAAAGCGTCCAAAAAAATCGTACATGATTTTTTGCAATATTTATGGAAGTAACGTAAGTGCGAGCTATAATATTGAGCCAAATATTTTTGGGAAGATGGAGACAGACTTGTGTGTGTAGTAGTTGGCATTGAGTGGTTTCTTGGATGAAGTACTATTACACTTTCATATGCAGAACATAACAGAAACTTGCACAAAATGTTGGTTGAAATACGAAACAAAAATTCTTGTCTGTCACTTGCCTTGTCTTCACCAGACAGGTCACCGAAATATTTAAGTAGTGACAAAATAAAAAATTAAAACAATGTAAAATGTAAATTTCAACACATGCGGATGCTTTAAGTTTCCTACATTTACGCAACGCTTCATTCTACATCTTCAGTGAGTTTTTTGTGGGGGTCAGTTGAAAATACCCAAATAGCATTAAAAATATATCATAATTTGATGTTTCTTTTGAGATGGAAAGGGTGCCTAATACATAATAGGATTTTTATTCTAGGATATTTATTAGACATGCAATTTTGTAGGGAATCTAAAAACTTCCTTGTAAAACACAATACGGCTACCAGTATTGTACTTATGGTTTGTTTATGTTCATGCCATGTTGTTTCACCTTGATAATTATATCATGCAATGTTTTGCTCCTTTTTTTTGACATGCCAAATTGAAGCATTAGAAGAAAAGACTTTCTGGTCTGTTGATCAAAGGAGGTCCTTAGGAAACATAAAAAGAATGCAATACAACTAATACTCAAGTTGACTACTTGGCACGTGATTTTACTCTATTAACGTACATAAAAGTTTGCCTTATTACATGATTTTTCCTGACAATAGTTCCTAGGTATTAGGTATGAGTTATAATGTAAGGATTTAAAAAGAACAATGTAAACACTGAGCCGTGATTGTGTAAAATGTCCATACTAATGATAACATTCATGAAGTGTAACCTGAACTCATGTAATAACGAACAACATTGCAAGGGCAAAACAATACAGACAAAATATTAATCATTATGATATATTATAGACTTTCATTTACCAAGAAGTAATGAGCTTGACGTTCTTACGTCTACGTAAGTAAAAGTCTTGAAGGCACTAATATTATCAATGAATAATAATATTATTATTGGTGTTTGCATGAAAGTTGTACTTCCCTTCTCTTATTTTGTGTGTGCAACGAAAGCATATTTTATTGTTTGATTGGATTAGACATGATTGTTATGTGTTTTTCTCCCCTTTTGTTGGAAATGGCCCAGACAACGATTCTTAGAAAAGAAACAAGTGACAGCTACATTGTATATGAGCAGCAGATTTTGCAGCCTTTTTCCCCAACTTGTATTTATGACAGCTCACCGATGTTGTCTGTCAAATTACCCTGAACAGATTGAATCGTCATTCATGTTCACGTCACAATCTATTGTAGCAAGGCTGGTGTTCTTTACTGAAAATTCCACTCGTCTGATACGACCGCTACCCACATTCATTATATTTCTGACGATACTATCAAACAGTCCCTGTAGTGCCTATATAAAACTAGGACTAGTTCCTAATGGCATTTCCCTCGCTGAGATTTCCTCTGGACGAACAAACTTGATGAGTTTTCCTAGTCACAAGTTAATAAAGGAAGTTTTTTTTTTCTGAGGGGAAGTAAAACTTGAGTTTTCCATCTGTGGACATAAATACTGTTCTATATATAATCTGGGAAATTCTTGTTGGATTGGAAGTGACGATGAGTTATCGTGCCACAATAAGTGGGCAGTATGTTTTGTATACTTTCGAAATATACAGATCCATACATGGTTGTTTTGTGAATATGAATATTGCCTTTACGGAGGGATATAATTAGCTGGTGGAATGTGAATTTTTATTTCCTCGAGGGCTTTAGGATGTGGAATCTTCTGAGCAAGGTGGGTGTGATATTCCTATGAATTTCATTATACACGCACACGTGTTCGCCTGAAAGAGATCCGTTTACATTTCACAATACGTATTTGGTATCAAATTTCTGCTTTCTGTTAGTCTACGTCAAAAGAATATTGTGCGTGAACTGCGTACTTTTTTTATACATTGATTCGGAATGAATGAAGCTAATTCCATTGACGCACCAGTGTTTTTTCATGCAAAATCTTTTTGACATGTTTGATAACTTGATACTATGTACTATATAAAATGCGTAGATTCAAATACAAACATAGATTTTGATTCAGATGTTGGACAATTGTTTTGAAGTAATTAACCAAGTTTTGGTTGTAGTTGATCTGGAGAAGTTTATAATCCGGTACATATTGTTAAAATCATTGGAGCATTCCAGGCTCCAGATTGTATGTTTCTATTAACGTCTATGTAGGCTGTCCAGCTTTACATCTAAATCGAGGCACGTGTAACCAATTCCTCTAAACAGTAGAGTGACACTAATCTAGAGCGGCAAAGGTCCTAATTGTCAAGGAGATAGCGTACACGATATCCACTTTCAGATTTAAAATCCCTATCCTTTCAATGTATTCAGTACACGATATCGTGTACCTGGAATAAACAAACAACTAAACTTTGCTCCTCTATTTTACTGTCACTCTACTCTCTAAACTAATGTGTTGATGATCAATGCATTACGTAACACAGCTTGTGTTCTTTTAGCGTTAACTTTCTTTTCCTACAAACACTCACTCCTGAAACTAAAGAATACTGGGCGGACATATGATTAAAGAGAAAAGTGTCATGTTACATCTACGAAGTTTGATGGCGCTCGGAAGTTACGTGAAAGGGCCGTATCAAGTTGATCTGTGTAGATTCATTCTCCCCGTAAAGCATTTATCTCGTCACTTTTATATCTATAACCTTTGAAACAGGACGACAGAGACGTTGCCCTTGTTGTTTTTATAACTTGACCGAGACTACATAATGCATCTGTGATACTCAATATTTCAGCCCATAAATTGCTCTAGCTCAGCTTTCTAAGAGAAAGTAAGTCGGATTGCTTGAGAAACAGTAAATAAGGAAAGGCCCTCCTCTGGCGTAAGTAGTCAAGTCAATGTCACTAAGTTTATCGGAACGAACACTGGAACAGATGGATGGGCAAAGGAAGCTGACAAGAGAAAAAAAAACACAAGGGGAACGAACCCTCCTCTGGCGTAAGTAGTCAAGTCAATGTCACTAAGTTTATCGGAACGAACACTGGAACAGATGGATGGGCAAAGGAAGCTGACAAGAGAAAAAAAACACACAAGGGGAACGATATTCGCTAAACTTTTCATGTCACTTTGCAGTTAGTTAAAAGTTATCTTACAAGGAAACTTTCCCAGTGTACCGATTATATACTTGACGGTATTTACTACACGACAAAAAAATACAATTCTTTTATCGAGCATTTTTATCTAGAAAAGTGTACTACTACATAAACCGTTTATATTCGTCTTGGGTTGCTCTTTTTGGATATATATACCATAATAAAATATATAAAAATCTAAAAGAGAGAGAATGGCTGAGATAGACAAACAAAAGCTTCATGTTGCAAATGCGAATTCCACCGCCTTCTTGATTCTCGTCGGGATCTCCTTTTTATACTTTTTTTTCCTTTTATAACATCAAACAACTTTGTCTGTTTCCGTCTTTTTCTCTAATGTGGTGCAATCCTGCATTCTAAGAAAAGTTATACCGATACGCTTTGTTTTGCTATAGTTTTTGTATACAAGAATCACTTGCACATGTTTCACTTTTTATACCGGGTCTTTGTCCTATATTGGAACAATACCACTTTCATAGCAGTAGATCCTTGCTCCCTACTTTTGTTCTTCTGTGGTTGATAGGAGGGATGTATTTCATCCAGTATTTGTTAAGAAAACGGGTAAAACAAGCGACTAAGAGTTTGATTTCAAAGATCAAAAACAAAAATCCGCTTCCGTTTGCGTCTCCTCCTGGAATATGACAAAAAAATTGTGCGTTCATTGCAGAAATACACCACAAAAAAAAGTTTTTACATGCAACAAGCTAACTCTGCAGATACTAAGATAGTATGTCATTTGATAACTTTATCGGTTTTTTATACAGAGAATTGGTCACTCATTTAATTTCTCGACGATTGTGTATTTTTATAGTTACAAAAGTTGTAAACACGATATAGCAAATAAAACGGAACAATCGGACATATTTTTTGCTGTGGGTTTTCATGTCAAAATGATTAATTGTGAGTATCTCTGATGGAGTTGATACACCAAGCCAAAACTGTCAGAGATAGCGTGCGCCTGTTATAACAGCATGTTCTCCAGACTGCTTATCCACAGATTCATCGGATACTTGTTCCACTTACTTTTCGTGAATCTCCCCTCGATTCGAAGAAAGCTGATGTAATTCAAGCGAGAGTTGTGTTCCATGGAAGAGAAGTAGTTTTTTGTCATGATGAGTGATTATTTTGTGTGGTTGTTGTAGATTATGTCACTCAATTAGAGTATGCGGTTGCTGCATTAGAGTTCACTGAGCGCTTAAGAGTCATTCATTAAGTAGTTGCAGGAAAACTATTCGATTTGTCGCATTAATTTAGGCCTCTAATTGACGTAGTTTCTTTTAAAGCCCCAAACAAATTGTTAGCGTGATGCACTTATAAAATACTAGACAATGAATGAATGAATGAGTTGAGCCAGTTGAGCGTGGCGGCAGGCTATATTTTTTTTTACACTACTGGGCTATTCCAAGTTGTGACTTTTTTAGTTCCAAGAAGTAAGCATTGGATGCATTCATTTGTTGTTTTTTTGAAGGCTCTATGTGTGCATTTATTATCATCGTTATCACAATGGCGTGAACAAATTCCATGTGAATGCAAAACTTGCAGGTGGAAAATGCTACTGTTCAGTGGAAGGAAGCGCTGTGCGCGTGAACTACTAGTTGAAACCTGTACAGGCTTGATTAAAAGTTGCGGTGTGGAAAGTTTGGCTGGAAACTGTTATTTGGTGAAAACGGTTATTGAAGGGAACTGCATAATTCTTTTCCCAGTAGCACGCGACTCGTGGATAAATTAAGTATATTCTTAAAATTCTAACTGTAAAAAGGGACGAATGAAAGTTCTGCGGTAGGAGTTTGAGAGACTGTTGTAAAAATGTGGTAGGGGAAAAGAGGAGACAGAGCAATTCATTTTTATTTAACTTTTACAACTGTAAAGTGAATGCCGTTAGCTGATGAGGCTGGTTTTAGTTGGAGAGTGTCAACACTTTATTACCTGGTGATGAGACAAAGTTGTTCAGTGACGTTTTTAAAATGAAGGGAATTTTTAGTGGCAGAATTTCGGCTTGAAGAAGATGGGAAGATTCTGGCATAATTGTTTAAAAGTATGCATGCATTTCAAGGATTTTAATTATTCAAATGAAAACTATCTGCATATTACACTGATTTGATGAAAGCTGCTGGAGTGGAAAATAAATTCGGCCATGGCATGTTTTCGTCTCTTTCTTAGAACTGATATATATATTGTCTACGTTAATATTAACATTGTTTGGGATTCTTCATGCATGTTGTATGTAAAAAATTGTGACTAATTGTTGTACATCTTATTGTTTTCCAGGTCATGTCAGACTGCGTTCCCTCACCTTCCAGTGATTCCTCATACGCTTCCAGTTCTGCATCGAAATCATCAAGTGGTTCTTCCGCATCTCCCACATGTGAAATTTCCTTGCTGGAAAGGCTAATCAGAACGCACCCGATATGGTTTTTGCCATCACTACAGCGTTCCGGAGCGCTCCATCTTCTTCAGGTTTGTTACAGATATTCGAAGTATGACTACATCGTGCAACAATTACGCAAATACATACTTTTCTATAAAAGATTATGTACATTTTCCCTTTTTGCTTTTCCGTAGTCTGTGTTTATCGATGTTAGGCCCAGATTTTGTTCCTCTTGCTGTTATTCTGTCTTATGAGTATGCGGCAAAACACTTTCTGTGTGGAATTTTTTACACAAATCTAAAAACATTTCCAAGCGTTTTCCCAATGAGCAAAAACTGTTTACCAATCAATGCCAACTGTTGAAACCCGAAAAACGCAATATATGCGCATAGTAAAAATGTCAATGCTCAATCCGTAATATGAATTTCCGAGCTACTTTGTTGGTATAGAGTACAGAAAATACTATGTAACTTGCTTATAAGATTTTTATCTGTTCTTCTATACATTAAATGCGTAGGCATGTCTCAACTCAATACTTTAGCAGAGTAGGTCTCTGATAGTTTTGCTAATAGGCTGTCTTTGATTTATGCTAAGTATGCAAAGAAGTTTTTGAATCGCTAACCGAAACCACGCAGATAATACTTTACACTTTTTTGTTCGCCTTTCAGTCTGATAATAAGACGCAAAGATTCCTAATGTAGTTACAAGATTGCACAACTTGTGATAGTATAAAGCAAAAACTCTTTCAGATGAGGTTGTCTACTTGTTAAAGCACGATTCGTTTATTCAAGTCAAGAAAATGTGCTTGAATATTTCGCTGGCACTGTCGAAATATAAAAAACCGTGTTGCTTTTAAATTTTAAAGTAAGATGAGCACTTGTACAAACAGTTTTTACAATCAGCCAAAGTTTTTTATGCGAATGAGGACGGTATCTTGAAAAAGTCAAATATGTGCTTTAGGTTTTGCAGGATAAGACGATAGTAATCATGTGTCTGCACACGGTTTATTACTTTAAACTTGTGCTTTTCCTGTGATTTTTATGCTAAATGGATAGAGCGCTTCATGAGAATGTTTTTTTCCCTACTTTGATCGTTTTTTTTTGCTTCCATTAACGTAATACAGGGTCGAGAAGTGGGCAACTTTATCGTAAGAAGTTCTACACAACCTTTGACGATGGCATTATCTGTAAAGCTGCCAGGCAATCATGTTGAACACTATCTACTGAAAGCAATTGGTAACCGTATTGCTCTTGAGAACTCAACCCACACTTTTGAAACCGTCCACCAGCTCATTGCTCATTACTGCGACGTCAGGTAAGTTGACACTCTTTATCACGAAAAAGTTCGCCATGTTTCATATTCCAAATTGTAATTTTGCTATTGTTTAAAAATGTGTAACGCTTCGTTTGAGATTCATTCCATGAAAGCAATAGACATAGACAGAAGGCGACCGGTGTTTGTTTAAAAGTTAAAATCTACAACAGCCACAACAATTATTGCGCAGTTCATCGTCCCAAAAATTATATTATTTTGTTGAACGAATCCTACCTTGCTATTTGATTTTTTATAGCCAGCTGAAAACGGCTAAAAACCACGCGATGATACGTGTTAACGTGTTTATATAAAAAATTCTTTGACGTTTACTGTATCTGTCAACGTGTCAACGCTGGTTTAGAAGGAGGAAATGTTTTTTTGATTATGCTAACCAGGTATGAAAATTAATACTTTTTTTTGTGGCAATGTGTCTGTTGTCTGTCCGTTAGTCAGATATAGTTGACCTGTTAGGTATAAGAGAGTTAGCTTAGAATTTTATTAGACAGCAAGCACGTGGCGAACTGTGCTTCTGGTCCTATGGCTAAGCTTCTGCTATGTATATAGATATATATATAACTGTAGATTTGTTTTCTGCAGAATAGATCTTCATTCTAGACAGGACAGTGTTCTAGGTAAAAATTCGTTGGACAGGAAGAGAAATACATTATTTTATTGTTTGTGTTCTGATCGCAGTGTTCCAGTCTCTCGTTGTGTTCTCTGTCAGGAAATAAAATAATCCTTGTATTTCCATTATTCATTGAGAATTTTCTGCTTATTCCCAGAAACGCAGGAGCCCACGTAAAACTGAAAAGAGCAGAGAATGTATGCATGCAGCAGGGTGAAAACAAAACTGATATTTCTGTAAATAAGATAGAAGGATTATACACAGACGGTAATCCTTTTGTTTGCTTGGTGTGCGACTCCCAAAAGTTTTGGTCATAAAAAATTGAGAGTCGAACTGGTTTCAGAATATCGTTTCTGCGTAAGCCTAGACTTGTCTTTTTCGCAAAATTTTAAAAACTGTTCAGCCAAAAGGATTAAGAGTCACATTACTAAAAGTCGTACGAAAACCAGTGTAGGATTTCATTGTCATAGCAGTAGCAATACAATCTAGCAAAAACATATTTTATGGGTGACAACATCATTTCGGCAGCAACCACTAGCGATAGTGTTGAAAGAAACAAAGTCATAAGCATAAATACTAACTAATGTGTGGATGATAATTGGGATGCGTTACAGAAACTTGACAGATATATGAAAGCGCAAAGGTTGTCCCCATGTACAGTTGCGTAAATGATATTATAATATTTTTCTATGAAGCGTTACGGTCTATTCTTCGTGCAAAAGTTTGCTGTACTTTATGTTGTGTAAATATGAAAAGCTGGACTATTTGAAACAAAACCCTCATTTATATTCACAGCGATGAAATACCCGTTTGTCTTCGTGTACCAAGTGCAATCGCAGAGGCCATTTCGAGACAACAACTAAGGTCCTTCGCACTCCTCGGACAAGGTACGTATATTTTATCATGCATGGCTAATTTTTTACAACAGATATATATTTCCGTTTTAGTAGCCTTTTAGTAAAAATTCATACTGGTTTGTAGTAGGTACGGAAGCTTTTCTCTAGTGCTTTAATTTCTAAAGGTATTCTACTCCCGGCGATATTATTCCCAATCGGGCATTCATTAATTAGTTAAAATATTAACGTTATTTACACAAAAATAGCTAAGGGGAAAGCTGGCCATGATGATGATGAGAAACATGGAAAACCTGGAATATAGTGGTGGAAAATGCATTGTGTAGTTAGTGAGAAAGCGATACTATGAATTAGAGAAAAAGTAATATCATATGGGTTTTATGCAGATGCAATGTGTTCGGGGTTAAAATCAAAGCAGGTTGTAGCATGCAATCGTCATCATCATCGTCAAATAATTATCATGTACATGCACATATTAATTATACATTTATGGCACGCTTGTACTGTGTATCATTAGTATTGCATGCTTGAGTGTTTAGTAGGAGGAGGAGATTTTTTATATACATAGTTTTGTGTTTAGAGAAAACGGAAATGTGCCTGAGAATAGAAAAGTTTATAACCCGAGCGTTTTGTTCTTTGTTTGTTTGCTTTTCCCATGCACTCTCCCTACCCTTGTCCGACTAACAAGTAAAATCATAAAAACCTAATGGGCTTGTAAATGTCTAAATAATAGAGAAGGGGGAAAATTTATATATTCACACAGCACGTGCTGCTGGTGCCAGTCAATTCATCGTGTTCGGTTCTAATTAATGAATATTCCTCTTCGGTGAGGAATTAAGTGATAAGTAGCTTTTAGTAAAGAGAATCCTGACAGAGGCAATGAGGAAGGGAGAACTCTGGACGATTTTGATAAGGAATTTTTGAATACATGACAGAAAACAAAAGCTGGGAAATATTCCAAGCAAAAGCTCTTAAAATACGGGCAAACATCGTTCGGGAATGAAAATTAAATGGTTGGGAGTGCGAAATCACGTCTGTGAATGCCGATTTCACTATGGAGGATGCCAATAAAAGCTTCGCAGTGTGCGTGCCAAAGATCTTGGAGCTTGTTATCTAAGCGTCAAAAGCCATATTGGAGTTAGATTTTGAAAAGACCTATTTCCGCAATGTTTGCATATTTTCTATTGAAAATTTCGGATATCGCACTTTAGTGTCAATGCACCACCCACGTGGTTATTGTAACATTCCCAAATACCGATGCCAATAGCAGTGCAAAGAAATAAATCTGTTGGGAAGAACAATTACAAAGAATAGTACTCTATTTTAATTGGACAACGCTTAATGTTAAGGCTTACATTCCGCTAAATTGTAAACAAAGTTAATGGGAAACACGCAAAAACGTTTGGATGTGTATTGTATGTATTAATGCTATTCTGCATGCTGTAATCTATTTCCTGTCGTAACCTCTAAAAGTATTTTGCAAGCAACAAAAAACAAGCTCTTTTGTATAATTAGCTTTTTGACTTTTAGCACACTAGCATGGATAATTTATTCATTACATGCACAACCCATATCTAGTCTGTAAATTTGAATAATATGTCAAACGATGTATGATGATTTCTTTTTTTTATTAGAATTCTGGACACATTCATCGAGCGGAAGTGGGAAAGAGCTGAGCAGTCCCTCAGACGTAGAAGTGAACAAAAATTTCTTATCCTCTGGTCTTGAAAGCCACTCCAGTTCCAGCCAAAATAGTCTGTGTGACGGTACAAGAAAGTAAGTGCTCGCAAAAAGACATAGATTCACTTGTATTTTTTACTGCTCTTGAATCCTCTGTTCCAGAAAAAGTTTTGCTAGTCTAAAACCTAAAACTGGAACATTTTTTATTGCTTGCGCTCACACACGTACAAGAATGTAGGAGGTTTTTACATGTATTTTAGCTTAGTGTGTCGTCTACAAGTAAAATATGAAGGAAAAAAATGTTTGCAATGTAATAAATACATGGTAAGAACAATAACGTTAATTTTTGTTTGCAAATCCACCGCAAAAAAAATTGTGCATTCTACGTTTTCCTACTTGGAATAGAAGAAGGATACTACCTCCATAATTGTTAGTGATACTAACGCAGTTTAAGTAGGTTTTCCCGATATGTACACAAGAAAAAGTTTGACAGTTAGTAATGGAGAAACGTGCCGCTATGGTGTACCCAGCCGATAATGGTGCGTTTTTTTGTCGTCCCTATCTCCATCCCCACTTGACTGGTTATTCATGCAATTTAGTTGAAAGATGACAAAAATAGCCATTAGGAAAATGTGTGTACGCGCCATCACACATCTGAGTCATTATTGATACGCGAATTGTAACGATCGCGTGCTCATTTTCGATAAGGTGCGTCGCTGATAAGACTGCTCATTATTTGACCAATCAGATTTTGGTCCACAAACAAACTCATAAAAGCTTTGGTCTAGTACGATGAACTCATTTTGAGAATGTTTTCGACAGGAATGAGTATAATACATGCGTGTGCTATATCTCTTATCTGAAAGTTTGTTAGGAAAAAGGATTGAAGCTCAAATAGCCAATTCGCTGCTACATTCAACAACGTCGTATTAGAAAATGCCACAAAAAGTGTTTTTATTTCGGTTAGCAACGTAGACCGTGCGTGAGCAATAAAAAGAGAAATCCAGCAAAATGCGCGTTTTGTCCAGTAGGTAAACACTTTTCAGCTCTTATACCCAATTAAGTGTGCTCCCTTTTTATATGAAAAACGAGGTTTTCATTTGGTTCGCTAACTTCATTTACTTTTTTGCTTAATGAGCAAAGGTAGGGTAACATTTATTTGAATTATATTTTCCTCTTGATACTCATTCCTTTTTTCTCTTGTTTTTTAACTACTCTCGCCTAGGCCCTGTCGACCAACAACTCTGGAGCTTGGAAACTGTAATGGATCGATTGTAGGTGGTACAGGGGCAACTTGTACACCTCCTCCAGTACCTCCAAGATGGTCTCGGTCTGCATTACTCACCCCTCTGTCATTGCCGTCGTCTGTTCAGTCTACACCTTCAGAAGTGCAATCAACTTTTAGTGAGAAAAGTGGTCGCCCTGGGAAAAAGAAGAAACGAAATTCAGGCGGAAACAAAGCTGAATCCATTCATTACAAGGATACTGAGATTTTAGACTTGTTCAAAGGCGTAAGAAAATGAAAACATATATATTTTACCTACAAATTCTTTCTTTGGAACACCTTTAGCTTTCATGTTTTAGTGATCTGGTTGTGCAATACATTTTTTTCTTGGATGAAAATGAAGTGATTTTTTAGTTTTGAGAAAAAAAATACATCTAAGCATATATCGCGTATAAAGATAATAGAAAACATGCAAATATTTTTTTGGAAAAGAAATACTCTAGAGGTCCACAGGGCACACAACTTTTTACTTTCAACTTCATACAAAATGTTACTTTACATATAAAACTATACATATATGTGGTATTTTAGGCCTCCATATATCATTTGGAAACATAAGTAATATTCTATAGTCAACTTTTTCCCCCTGATTACAAGAACATTGTTTGTGAAACTTGTTCGGAAGGTAATAAAAATGTGTTGTGTATTGTGAGTAAATGTAGGCTACAAACAAAATATATCAGGGTACATATTTGTAGAAAAAAGTATCATCTTTAAGTCCCCGAATGAAAGTGAAATATTACACTTGTTGTGTTTTCCGTCGAGAGGTGGAACACTTTTTTACAGCTTTCTAATAATCATGTAGAACAATGTGTGTGAGTTGATACACACCTGCAACCTCTTTCGTCCCAGAAGGAAACAGAGGAGTTTTTTGTTGCAAAATATATTTTTCACATGAATCTTTAATCGAATTCCCTGTCTCTTATGATGTAGTGTAGGTTAACTGGAGAAAAAAAAAACTTTTGCTTGCCTTTATACTTTCAAGAAAATAATATTCAACCCGAATTGTTTTGCAGCAAAACCTGGAACGAGAGTAAAAAACAGGCACGATGTTCTTAAGCCATAAAATGCTTTAAAACGCAACAAAAAGTGTAAAATTTTAAAGGGATGTACAGCTTAGAATTGCAGCATGTTTCAAGTTTCTCAACATAATTTCCTGTAGTATGTTCATGTATTTTCTTTTTGTTTACGCCTTCTTATCCGACATCGTAAAATAAAACCTAGTGAGCCTCAGTTTTTGTCCTTGTGTGTTTGCTGCGCTATCAGAGTAGTACACAGAGCGGAAAGAAAAACGAGAATTTAATAAAACTGGAACTTTTTTTCCTTCCCATTAAATGCGATTGTTGAAGCGAAAGATGAGGAATTTCACCCAAAAGTCTTGCCCCTATCGCACCGACTTTCTTTCACTTTCTCTCGCTACCTCTTGGTAGTAAAACTGGGTCAGAACAGTATGACTGAAGCCATTGCAGTGAATAAGGAAAATAACACAAGGAGCTCGCGAAGAGCCGAAAATTGTATTGATATCTTCGTTTAAAATGTATGACAAACTTTCTCCATCCTAAATACTCGGAGTTTTGTCCTCGGGAGTTTTTAATGGGGACTAAACTAGCCTAAATATTTAACAAAGCGTTGTTGGCTTTTTGCTTAAAATTTTGTGCCGTAGACGCATATGGCGCTGCGCTGATATTTTCTGTTTGGGACATCTCTTGATGATGACAATAGAGTAATATCTCTTGCCTCTTTGTGAATGTCTTTTGGCTGTGTTTTATAGCTAAAAGTTTGCTATTAAGTTTATATAGGTGGTGAAGATTACTCTGTCGGTGACATTGCATACAAGCTAGCGTGTTGCTCCTTGACTTTCTCTTTCCTTCCTAAATCCCTAATTCTGCGTGGTCCTGTCTTTTCAAGTAACTTTCACTGTCAGTTTAGATGCACACGGACAAGGAAAAGCCGTTTTTCAACATTAATCTGTGTCAGGCCAGAAGAGTATGAAAATGAAACGAGTGTGACAATGTTTAGAAATATTTATTGGTCTCTGGGGCAAAATGGTTTTTTCCCTGGTTGCTTTCTCCGGGATAGGATAAAAAAGACAGAAAATGTGAAATGAATACGGGTAAAAACTGCAGAGAAAATGCACTGCGGCTCAAGTGGTTTCTTTTTGAAGTGGTCTTGACAGCGGTGTATTAATAATATACTAAGAAGGAAGATCCCTTAGGAGGATTTGCAAGCGGAAGTGGAAGCCTGATCCGCTTACAGGGTCTCTGGATATTTTTTTTCTTGTAGGTACTGCATCGAAAGTTACAAACGAGGAACTAATTTCATGTCATGTTCATAGCATAAAAAATGTAGACAGACGTTTATTCGAAGTTTAGGTTGGATAGAAACTTGGTAATATTAAATTTGTGGGACAAGAGGTCTCATAAAAAGGCAGTTAAATAGGAAGAGATATGAACACTAATCATACCGAGTTTATTTTTATGGCGTGTCCAACAACATTTTTTTGTTTCTCTAAAAGTTTTGTGTAATGAGAGTTAATGGAGATTTAATTGTTTTGTTTCTTTTCCAGACGAAAACGATTTATGACGATAAAGCGAGTGACTACGAAGATATCTGGTCGCCCCATGAGCGAGCTCATACCCCGAGGTTGTCAACATTTAAGCCGGATTTAATTAGCTTCTTCGTTAGCATCGGATTTGGACAGTTGTGCAAATCTCTTGAGGAATAAGAATAACAAGCAAGGTCAGTCCCAGCAACAGCTCCAGTCGCCCAACACAGGAAACCAGTCAGAAGACGAGGAGCGTCTCGTTGAAAATATAAAAAATGCTCAAAACAACAGACATAGTTTTAACGGGCAGCATGTGAGTCAAGTGGAAATTCATATAAACGATTCGGCCCCTGTTAAAGTGAGGAAACCGAGTAAACGTTGTGAAGAAAGTGAAAGTAATAGAAATAGTTGTGTGGGAGTAGGCGACAGTGGAAATAATAGTAAAAAGAGCCCTGGACTTTATTCAGAGCCAGTGGATTCTATTGCATTTCGGAGATTTGGAAACCACCGGCACTCAGAGCCCAACATACGGTGGTCACAACCAGTATTATCCCTTGTCAAGTTGGACTTTGGGGAGCCAGGAGGAGGTGGAGGGCTGAGTGAGGATGAAGGAAGGATTGAAACAGTGGGAACAGGGAAAGGAAAAATAGCTTTGTTGCAAAAACGGTTGCAGGAGAAGAGAGAACAACAAATTACGACCAAGACGTATCATCATCAAATAATCAGTTCAAGTCAGCACCAAATATCTTCGAATAGAAAGAGCGTTACAAACGCGAACGAGCTGGGGAGCCGGGGCAAACTGGACGAGAAACGGAACTTGAGCAATGGAAAAGGTTGTGGAAGTGTGGACAATTTGTATAGTTCTAATGTGAAGCAGCTCGTGATCCCTAGTCCTACTGAGAATGCAAATAGTAAGCTAGAAATCTCCACGAAGAACTTACCGGAAATAGGTAACGAAGACAGAATCCGTTCAACTATAAAGTAGGTTAAGTATGTCATAATGGATAAATTTTGAAAGGTATTTTATCTGATGATGAATAGCCGTTGAAGGATTATTGGACAATTCTGACCTGCAACAAGGAGACGACCCTGGTAGCGTTCTGGAAACTTCACACAATCAATCCTGGAGGGTTGACAATTCTTGGGAATTTGTCATGTGGCAAAAAGATGGAGAGCGACAGGGGAAAGAGGGCACGGCCAAGTTCCCCGTGCTCACACCTCCTAATTCTCCTTTTAATGTGGAAGGACTGACAATAGGAGAACAGCACCAGACGGGGGACAATTTTAGTGCAATTAGTCATACAGAGAGCTCCCTAAACTCGGTAAATAATAACCAGAGTGACTACGACGGGAGTAGCAGCAATCTGAACCGTTTTTCGAGATATGACAACTTGGAAATCCACCGGGCTGAGGATGAGTCCAGCGAGGATGGTCAGTTGGAGGGTGATGGACAAGAGAAAATATCAGCGCCATGGGATTCTTCCAAGTGGGAACATTTATTACGGCTCGTATCAGAGTCCACACAGCAGCTCGACTCTCTCCAAATGCTGGAAACAAGTCTGGACAAAACACGGAATCTTAATGCGCTCCAAGAAAGAGTCGCGAAACTGACAGTGCCTTCCGGGCCTGTGGACTCTAAGCAAAGGGTACTACTTAATTCTATATGAAACACGTGCATAATATAAAAAAATCACTGCATAGGGTTATTCTAAATTTGTTTTTTGTTCCTTATAAGGTGTCCAAAATTCTTGAAGTAAGCGGAAACGTTGATAAAGCGAGCAAAGCGATTACCGGTGCAGTTAGGAAAATGGCTGCAAAGGATGACGGCGTGTTTGGGCCTACCCTAAAAAGTTTTATCTCCTGTACAATTTCAGCCAAAATCCAGGACCATAATGTAAAATCCATGAGACTACTTACTTTTAAATGTTATGACTTATGAGAGAAATTTTGTCACAGTTATGCATTTTTATATTGAACTTTTGCAGAAGGTGATGCGAAACGTTCGCCAATTTATCTCTGGCATGAAAAACTTTCTCGTTGGAGTCAGCCCAGAAACGACAGAGCTTCGATTAGAAATCAAGAAACAAACAGAGTTGCTCAACGACTCGGAATTCCTCA
>JAAXOA010001071.1:0-17572 GCA_036561885.1 Salina celebensis
AAGTAGCCAAGACACCGCATGCGTAGCCGATTTCACCCTAGCGTGCCAGCGTGCCTCGTTACGAGTCTGCTCGGCGTCGTGTTAGTACATAGCCGTGGTGTCATGGCTACTTAATTCAACAATACATTACATTACATACTCAAGCACATTAAATGGCCGTTGGGAGATTACATTTTTTTAATATCGATGAGATTATGAGTCATAGTCATGCGCCTTTCAACGTTATAGTATATGTTACTAAGCAGTTTGAGTTTTGTAGGCTACTTAAACTCGGCTTTGCATGTCGAATTCCTTTGATGAAACACTACACAAAAATTCCCTTCAATTGAATCCGTACCACGTAATTTTTAACTACAAGGCTGGCATTGGCAAGGCTGGCAACATTCGAGCAGTAAACTTGTTTTAAAAATAAGTATAATTTCAATCACTAATACATTACTGAGTTCTATCAGTTCTCCAGAATCTCTTCTGGAGGATTGAGCAGAGAATGGCCAAAGTTCTAGCTGAAAATTTTGATAATATGCACAACTTCTTTCCGTATTCAATCGATGCTCAAGATCGTGAAGGTCGCCCAGGTATTGTGGACTTTTTGGTATATTTTCTAGATATTTACAATACACCAGGCCTAGGAAGAGGACCAGGAAGACTGTTGCCAGGAGAAAGATTACAAACTACACGGTGAAAAGTATGAACCGGATCAAGTACATCCGGGTGTTGTCTGATTCCACGTAAGTATAAATGTACTTTGTAGCAGCTGTGGTCACAGGAGTGCTGTTGGAAACGATGGTGGAAATATTTGTAGTCGGGAAAATAGTACATACATACATAAAAATTTATTTGTTTTGATTCATTTTACAGGATTAAAAAAAAAACAATATTAAATTCTTGTGTAAAATCAATAATCCATGATAAACAAAGTGTCACTATGGGAGCTATCAACGTAGCGTGATAGCTGACATAGGAAAACATTTTTGTTATCAGATTTATATTTGAATCTTAGACGCTCCTTATCGAATATTTTGTGTTCTACAATCATATTACTATAATATTAAAGTAGATATTCCTCAATCTTGATATCGAATCATGTACGATTAAAAGTAGTATGTGGTTTAAGAAACTGAATCGATATAAAACCAGTAAAGCGTTAGAACAGTCATGAATAAACATGAACTTGCTCACATATGCAATCGATTAATATTTTATACGCTGGTTGGTTGGACTTACAACGTAAACATTCCAACTTAACGAGCATATTCTTTGCAAAATAAGCTGACTCTCCAGTCTCCAGCTCATTTTACTTTTATGCGGCCGACACCAGAAATAAACTGGAGCAATGTTGGAATAACTAATTCATTTACTCAAAACTCTATGCGGTAACATCAACAAGACATGAAAACAAGAATGATTGGGATTTTGACGAGTATAACTGAACTTGATCCGCATTATATGTATTATCGGCGCTTTTGAAGTTTCTTCGTCCCAGTACTACATATAAAACAGAGGAATGAAATTGCAATGTTCATATATGCCTGCTCTAGTTTCCTCTAAACCGTCGCTATCATGGAACCAAAGTATATTTTGGCAGGAGCTCTACTTGCAGTCTACTTAATAAATGGGCGGAGGGCGGTATCCATGTTTGACCTTAATTTTCTCATGCTGGACCAGGGCCCAAGTATTTACGAGCTTAGTCAAATCGTCAAAAGTGATCCCGTCACGGCTAGCTACCATTACGACGACTATGATTTGGCCAAATGGCTGGCTGAAAATGATTTCGACGTGGCCAAAGCCTTCGAGAAAATACGAGCTGTAAGTATTCTGAAATTTTCTTGTTTAAAACTAAAATTGTGTTCTTCAAAAAATAATTTATGCACAGAACGTGTTCTGGAGGATGGAGGAGCGAATGGATACAATTTTGTCGGAAGGTTTTAAAGATATGAGTAACTACTTTCCGTATACAATGGACTCATACGATCGTGAAGGTCGGCCAGGTAAAAATACATATTCGAAATCGTGAATTGGTGAAAGGATTCTTTAGAACTTTTTTGAGTATGTTTATAATTTTCTCCTTTGAAACGTTCCCCTAAAACAAAATCTGTATTTCACAGTCGTATACATGACCGCCGGGAACTGGGATGTAAACCGCTATGCTGTGAATTCAGAGGTTCAAAAAAATCGATTCATTCGGTACCTTCTGAATATTATGGAACAAGCAAATGTCCGTGTTCAGCAGCTATACTCACAGGGTTATCGGAACGTCACCCAGTTCTCGCTGATACTCAACCTGGAAGGGTTTAGCGTAGAGAGGCATGGATCCCTGGAAGGTATTTTGGTAGCCGTACTGGAATGAACCATGTACAGAATTCATGTTAGTATTTGTTTTGACAGCGTTGAACCTGTTTGGATTACTTTCCAACCAAATTTGTAACAACTACCCTATGTCTACTGAGCGTATTATATTTGTGAATACACCATATACTTTCTCAAAGGCGTACGGATTCTTGAATGACGGTGTGCAGAAAGTAATTAGTGTTTTGGACCATCCAAGTGTTTACGAACCAGCATTGGTTGACTATCTAGGATTGGACAACATTCCAAGAGACCTGCTTGCACTGAAAACGTACCAAAATGGAGCGCAGTGCAAACTGTACTGACCTGCTGGACAAAAATAATATACTAATTGAAATTATACGTATAATACCGTATGGTTAGCTAAAAACGTAGGTTTAAGCCTGTGAAAAGAATAGACCAATGGTTAAAGTAAAAGAAAGAAAATTTCCTAAATTCTGCTAAAGTCAAACAATTGGTACACAATAATACAATCTTTATTGTAATGATATTGATATTGTGGTGTTTCATTCAGTCAGCGATGCCAAGGTGTACTAATATTGAGTTTAGCTTTTGCAGTCATCAATGGTTTTTTAATGGTTTATTCACGACCAAACACGACAATGCTGCAACCCCTCTACTGCGTACAACATTCAAGTCTTTCTGTAACGGTCACCCTTAAATAACGGCCGAGGCTTTCACTCTTCAAGTGGCATCTATTATTAATCATAAATGTTTTTCCATCCGCCTGACACGTCATTCTTGTACTGACCGTCAAATTTGTCAGCAAATGACGACCGGTATATAAACAGTTGAAGGGTTACATTATTTGTGCCACTATGAAGACATTTGAGGAAGATAATTAGAATACATGACAGGTTCGTTCATTGTCTTAAAATCAGTGTTGGTATTGTTTATTCGTAAATAGCCAAGGTACTCATGAAATATAGTATTTTCATTAATTTTGTGAACCTTCGTGCGGATTCTAACGTTTCGTAAGATGAAGAAAGATGAACTGTAATGTGTGTTTAGCAGTTCGGCCAACTTGTATTGCCAAAGTAGCATTATTTTGATAGAAAAATTTAATTTTTACATTTTTCCATATTTCCATTTTTCCAAACCCGTTTCAATTATCCATGTATTTTTAGATTTTTACATGCATGTTTATACATATTTCCATTTTTACATAATCTACACTGCTTAAAATATTTGAAACTTTGTTTCGCGAAATTTGTTTTTGGTTATTTTCTTCCATGAAGTGTATTCGTGCATAAAATTGGTACCATGAAAACCAATTTTAAAACCAGTGTGGTATATAGTATTTTCATCAGTAGCACAGCTCGTAAAACACGGAATTCATGGTCTTCCCTCAGCAAATTTGGCAGTTAAATTGACGATTTAGCAATTTACAAGTTGCCTACATGGTTAGAATTTAGGAATCAACCAAAGCTTCTTTCTTGGTAAGCTGTTTTAAATGCATTACTTCAAACGTTCTCTCACTTACATAAATTTTTGTGGTTTAGAATATTCACATTTGTCTTTGATAAACTATTGATCAGAAAGGTTGTAATTGCAGGCCACTTAAAATGAACAAACGATTTTTAACAATTGCGGGATTTGTTGTCTTCGCGTATTTGATCACGGGGCATGGCGCTATTTCAATGACGAACCTCAATTATATCTTACCAGATCAAGGTCCAAGTATTTACGAGCTGGGTCAAATAGTGAGAAGTGATCCTGTCACAGCAGACTACCACTACGAGGACTACTGTTTAGCGGCATGGCTGGCCAACAATGATTTCGACGTTGCGAAAGCATTTGAGGACATTAGAGCAGTAACTTTAAACAATACTTTACCAATTACCTCGTGATAAACAATTGCCTACTAACGAAGCATTTTACACAGTTTGCCTTTTGGAGAAAGGAGGAACGAATCGACTCAATTCTGTCTGAAAATTTTGAAGATATGCACGCCTACTTTCCATATAGCATTGATACCCACGATAGAGAGGGTCGGCCAGGCAATGCAATAAAAAAATGCTTTCCGATGTAACTTTCTCTTATAGATTCTTTGGTGTTGTTTCCTCTAAAACGTGGGTGAATAGTTTAAGCTTAACTTATTATTACAATTGCTGACTGTTGTCTCTGAATTTAAGTTATTTACGTGAACATGGGCCAGTGGGACATAAACCGATATGCTGTCCAATCCGACGCACAGCAAGCACGATTTATGAGATATATAGCGAAAATGCTGGAGGATGGAAATGCCCGTGTTCAGCAGTTATACTCGCAAGGTTATCGTAATGTCACCCAGTATACATTCATAGTCAACATGGAAGGGTTCTCAGCTCAGAAACATCTGTCAATTGGAGGTAAACAACTTTTATAGTACGGAATTATATAGTTTTGATTTTGTCCGTCTTCTTTCGTAGCGTTACAGATGTACCGATCTATTACTGGCAATGTATGTGACAAATATCCATACGCATCGGAAAGATGTATTTTTCTAAATACGCCGTCTCTTTTCACAACTGCTTATGGATATATGGACGATGATGCTAAGAAATTTATGAGCTTTTATGACAACCCAACTGTGTACGAGCCGGCTCTGGTGGATTTCTTAGGTGCTGAAAACATTCCTCGGGATCTTCTTCCGCTGAAAACCTATAACAACGGAGCCCCATGCAGGATGTACTGATACCGAGAGCAATTTGTTTAATAAATACAAATTAATAACTAAAATAGGCGGAGTCAGAAGACGGAGACTTTGGAATATTCTGTTACTATCAAATTTCAGTTTCTTATGTCGGCATCCTCACTCCATTCTCAATTTAGCCAAATTGATTTATCTCTGTCATCATAATCATCAATCACTATTTTAACTAGGTCCACGTCAAGACATTTTCATTTTTTTAAAGATCAGAACTAACCTTGTGTGGCCATTTCTCCTATAGCTAGATACTGTACATCCCAATTACTTTTAATCTTTTCGTCTAGCATTAATGTTAAAAATTATGCATGTTTCATTTGTCGCGGGTGTGAAGATTTAACTTCAAATGTCTATGGAACATTCACCCTCGTGAAGGTCGTCACTTCTGCATCAAGCCGTAGATTTTGACTCAGCCCTGGCAACCTTGTAGCAGAAAGTGGTAGAAACTTTGAATTTTGAAGGCTACGTATTGAACCAGGCCCTAAAGCAGATGACCTTTATCATCATGCGGTTCAAGTATACATAATAATAATAACATTTTGAACATTTGGCCTAATCGTTACCCTTTGCTCTAATTGGAAATAAAATGCATTTACTAGTAAAAGAGTCATCGATGTTGGAATACATTTCTTTGAAATAATATTTAAGTGGCGTTTCGATTCCAATCATTAAGTGAATCCTAATCAGACCATAAAGAATAGCAAGCATTAAAAACGGATAACAACTTATGCAATTATGCATTTACGTAAATTAAGCGAAACCCCACCCCAATATTTCATCAACAGGACCTAGCGTTCCCAAAATTGCAACTCCTGCAAAAGAATCCCTGAGAAGAATGCAGTTATTACAGCGTATGGTGTAATTACTAAGCAGGAATATTTAATTTGCTGATCAGTAGTAACAAATAATGTAGCTCAATATCATTCATAAATTTTAATGTTTTTATGAAGTCGCAAAATGTATAATTCACACAAGCTTTTAGATTTTTAATTTGTGTCACTTCATTAGATTTGTTTGGTAAACCCCACATTCAAGTTTGGAATTTTGCTTATTGTAGCTATACTAAAACTGCTTTGCTGTGAGACAGCAAAAATTGCAAGCTCTTGTAACAATGTAATGAAATTATGCATAAACACGCCAAGAATTGACTCTTGAGTATTTTCTAGCAACTATAAATGCACGGCTACCCCAGTTCCGTTAGTTGCAATTGATTTATCCATATTCCTAAAATACAACAACTGGGCTTCTGAAAATGGACAGAAAATACGTGTTTACTGGTGACGGGAGCGTTATGATATCCCGTGTTAGATGAATAGTTTGGTGCCTGTAAAAATCAGAATATGTTCGTTTCTCTATTAGCCGTGTGTTATAATCTAGAATGAGAAGGCGAAAGTATTGATTCAAACTTTAATAATACTTTCACAATTAACTTTAACAGGACGTTTGACAATTAACAATTTAGAAGTTAGATTTTAGAAAAGATATAAGAACAATAATTGAAATTCACAAGAAAGAATGCACTTTTTTCCACAGAAGGATGACGCTCCTCCAATAGTAAACAAAACAAATATTTTTCCTTGACTACTGAAAACATGTGACAAACAANGCACTTTTTTCCACAGAAGGATGACGCTCCTCCAATAGTAAACAAAACAAATATTTTTCCTTGACTACTGAAAACATGTGACAAACAATGTACCGGTCGGCTCGGGACAACTGGTTTTATAATAACCGTGTATTTCATCACTTGTCGATGTGAGATTTCAGTTACAAATCTAAACGCTATCATCCCGGGCCAAGGTCCAAGTATTTTTGAGGGCGAATGAACACAATTTTATCAGAACATTTTCAAGATATGCACGCATTCTTTCCCTACTCAATCGACACTCAAGATCGTGAAGGTCGACCAGGTAGTGCGTAAAACAAAATACAAACACTCATTACAAATAAAGTGAGCTAATGTCCCCAAGTTTTGTAGTAATTTACATTAACATCGGAAATTGGGATATAAACCGTCATGCAGTCCCATCTGAAACACAAAGAGCACGGTATTTGCGATATATTACCAGATTGTTGGAGGATGCCACCGGACGTGTGAAACAGTTGCACTTACAAGGACATCAAAATGTCACCCAGTACCTGGTCATACTAAATTTACAGGGCTTTACAGCTGAGAAACATTTGTCCTTGGAAGGTATCAGTTACATAAAATAAATATTAACGATTAGTATCATAACTATTTGGCTAACGGAAGCTTCGTTTCCACAGCTTTGAAGTTGGTTCGAACATTGACGGAGACTGTATGCAATAATTTCCCTTACGCAGCAGAGAGAGCGATTTTTGTAAATGCACCGTTTATTTTTGCAACTCTTTTTGCATACCTGGACGACGATGCGAAAAAGTTTTTTAGTGTGTTTGAGGATCCAAGCGTTTACGAGCCTTTTCTTCTGCATTATTTGGAGCCTGAGAATATTCCGAGGGATCTTTTACCTCTGAAATCTTATCCGCGGGGAGGGCCATGCCGAATGTAATTTTATGTATTGTTGGTATGAAGCAGGCCTTTCGAAAGTGTCTACTTTTGCTGAAATTTTACTGCTTAAAATATTTGTTTGAAATTTAAAAACTAATCGTACATCATTTGTTTTTGTCACGGGGTTGGAAAGAAATCAAGTTGAAATAATTTGTTTTTTTACAAATTCTTACACATAGTTTACTTCCAATTGCCTATTGATCGTGGAGATATACTGAATCTTACTTCATAGTGGTAGTTATTACACAGGAGTCATTGATATGGTAATTAATTGTCTTAGAAAGCAATAGGATACTGAATATTTAGTTAGTAAAATTTACACTTAAATCAGTAACTGCAGCCCTTAAAGAACCACGGCACTTTGGTCCAATTTTAATTATAACACATAGTCGAATTTGATAAAAGAAAGGAATCTCTTATAATCCTCAAAAATGTTGCTTAATATTCCACCCAGTTTTCCGCATATCCATTGGGGTTACGAAGCAGTTCAATTCAGCATCATTGCTTTTAAGGAATTCATTTCTATATTGAATGATAATGATTATGGCACCAACCCCTCATGTCCCAATGTGGATCAACTTTCTCTTATAAAAATTATTTCAAAATATAATATGATTAGTACAGCTTAAGCTAACATACACACGCAAAGTGGATTAACAGCTATGATTGAGGGCAGCTCGAGATTTTATTGTTTCACTCAAGTGCTGATATCCGGCACGACACGACAATCGTGTTACTATGAATCTATAAAACATAACTTTATGAAATATTTGAATAAGAAATATCTGAAATATTTTGGTGTCTACAGTCATTCTTCGTAAGGCTTCGTTTGGCATGGCAACATGATTCATTTAATTTTTCTTCTCTGTTTACCAACAAGTCTTGCTTTACAAGCAAACCAATCCGAAATTGACACCGATTCTTATCCCCGTGGGCACATCGTATCAGCACTAGTCCACAAAATTAAATTTTTATCATTTGGTAAATTTCTGCTGCTATTACGAAAACTGATAGTGACATTTATAGTGCAAACTCCATCACTTTCTAACGATAACACACTACCAGTCCCGTGTCGACAAGATAACGACTTAGTTATCGTTATTGATGAGAGTTCCAGTGTAACTGAGCCATCATTTCAAATAGCGCTTCAATTTGCTGCCAGCTTGGCATCGGCTTGGAGACAACATCCTGCTAATCAAGTAGCCGTCATATTTTATTCATCGACGGTTCGAACACTGATGACTTTACCCGTTGGTGGAGCTCTAACGTCAGAAGACATTAGCAATCAAATTTTAGCTGCGACTTACACTGGAGGAAACACCGCCACGCATTTGGCATTGGTCCAGGCGGGTATTGAATTACAGAACAATGGAAGAGCTCAGTTCCCTCAAAATGTGGTGGTTTTAACAGATGGAATATCAAACAATCAAATGTTGACGCGGTCAGCCGCTCAAAATTTGTATGGTTCTGGTAGGGTACGAGGATTTTCGGTAGGTATCGGAAATGCCGTGAATGCAATGGAGCTACTAGTTATAGCTGGTAATAGGCAGGATAGAACGTTCGAAATACAGGGATTTACCGAATTGCAGAATTTGTTAAGACCATTGAGCCTTCTCATTTGTCAGCCATGATAGATTCAGTATTCATACATTTATGTCAACCCTGTGCTGTACTTGTTTCCTTGTCATTAATGCAGTTTTATTGAATAAAAAAGCTAATTGCGAATGTCAAAGCGAGATATATAAGTGTTTTTATTTATTGAATTGTAACTATTTCGGTAGCTGAAAACTGTCCAGACAACTTGCGCTAATTCCATATCACATACTCACAAATTCAATTTCTCTAACTTCTTGTTACAGGACAATTAACTTGCACAACAACATAAATGTACAGTATATAATCAATTTGGACGAGATGTATTGGTCACGTTTGTCCACTGATCAAAATGGATAAAAATAAAAATACGGATTTGAGTTCGAAATGGACAAAACCGTGAAACTAGTGTGTTATCAAGTAAAAGGAGAAAAAAAGTTGGCAAATACTCTGGGTAGAAAATGTTTGTTTGTTTGCTTATATATATTTGTATATAAAACAGAGTGAATTAACAATAACTAATCCTTATCAATATGTAATGTTTTATGAGCACTGCTTACAATTAGTTACGCCTGAAGAAGTACAGAAATTAAAATGTTACAAGCAAATCCACTAGTCTGTCGACAACAACAGCACACCATTCAGCGAAGGTGCTTTTGTTAGCGTTACAGAACGGGTAGACAATATCCAAAGTGATTTTCTGGAATGACTTTACATCCTTGTACACTGATGTCCCTCGTGAACTCATATCCAGCATCTTCCTTTTGAATTCTTTCCACTTTGAATCCATTCCGTCTTGGAAGACACATTCAACATAGAACATGAAAACCGAGAAGACCACAGCATACACAAGAACCACTCCCATGAATATTGCTATTAACGAGCCATCCTGGAATATAACATCCCTCTGCCGTATCAATGCAAATGCGGACAATGCTGCTATAGCCATTATGGCCATAGTGTGATACGCAAATCGTCGTGTTCCTATCCACATGTTTGCCAGCGATACAACCATTTGCCAACTTTTGTAAACCCTCATTAGATCTGATTCTTGAAACCATCCAAGCTCTTTCGTCTGGAAATACTTTTCTCCAGCCCTGTATCGTACTCTTCCTGTTGGCATGGCTGCTTCTAACCAGATTCCACTTGAAACAACGATTAGTACTATTACAATTATTGCCGATACGGCAATGCCAATCAAGCCAAGGATCGCTAGGAACTGAGCGGCCAGAAGTCCCCATGCATACGGTGATGTAGGAGTAAGCTTAATTTCAAACACCTGTTCGAAAATGTCCCGAATTGGATTGGCAGGATGAAACAGGGAAACACTGAATACGAGAATGAGTGGGATGGAAACACAAGACATGAATATTGTAAGGTTTTCCATAGTGCCTCATATATTTAGGATTTCCCAGAGGCAATTGCAAACCCTCCGTCTCCAGCCGTACCAACAGGTTATCTCCCAGCACAAATACTTCGTTAATGGATTCCGTCATTTCGTCAATGTGCTCAAGTACAGTTGAACCAGCGATCACAATAGCTGATACAATGAGCCAGATTATCATCGCCATAATTGTTACAAAAGGGGTTTTTTCATTTTGAAACTCTTGGTTGACTATATCCTCAGGTATTTCCTCGGTGCTTTTATTCAAATAAATGATGTAGCCTGCCAGTAGCAGTTGAAATATTTGGCCCATGTAATAGCTGCCTGCCCATGACCAGTAAAAGTAAGTTTCAGTACGAACAAAGCGGTTTCTTCGTTTGTCCCAGTAGAAACCTCCGCAATTTAGATACTTCACGAAAGGACCTAACCGTAACGACACAAACTTTTTCATTCGATCAGTAAGCATTGTTAAGAATAAGGAAGAACTTGCAAATTTTTATTCTTATCGACTTCGGTTCAATTTAGGAATGAAACAAAAAAGAGACTTTTATTCATATCGCGTTGGAGATAAATTGTTGAAGTTTATTCCAATAAATATATATTTAAAATATGTTGTTATGAGGTTTGAAGGCACGTGAATGTGTTATTTACTAGGATCACGGATAGGGCGGGAAAATAGAGTTTATAATAATAATAATTTATTTAATTTATTTGAGGATTACAGAGCAATACTTTATAATTTTGTCATGGGCTGTTCATGCGTCGCGTTTAACTCTTGCTCCCCTCCGTTCACGACCTACAGCTCAAACGGGTCAACGGATTCGCCGGAAACTTTGTCAGCAATGTGGTATAGCCTGAAGTCTGGAAGGACAGGGAGTTGTTAAAAATGACAGGCATGGGAAAATTGTAACGGGTGATATACCTAAATAAGGGATATAATTTTCTAAATGACAGGTCCTAAACCCCCCGGGTTTTAGAGGGTGTAAACGTGTGCAAATTGGTTATTGCTGTCGATGTTTTAATGCTCAACCAATTATGGAGCCATTTTATTTTTTTACAGTTGAAGTTATGTACAATCCATCGCAATCCCTAATTCTATGGTTACAACGAGTTATTTATTTAAGTTTTACATCCACCAAGTAAGTGCATAACATCCATAAGTAGCATGAAAGGTTTTTTTATGACTTGTGCAATATAAAAACTTTTTCTTCTACTTACCACTACAATACACATGCAATAACTTACTAAAAAATATAATTTAATTCAAATTTAAATTTACTTACATAAACATTCTCAAAATGGACGGTTATCACCAAAAATATTTATTGTTGAAACATTATGATAGAATTTCATTAAATGGATATTGATTTATTGGATCGATTGGCATAATAAAGACAGGCAAAACTGGATCTGGTTTTTTGATATCGTCGTAAGACGTATGAAATATTAGTATAATATATATTATAATATACCGGGCAACCAATCTTTCTTGAATCCTACCTTAATGTGAAAACTTGGACTCTCTCTAAAGGCCAGTAGTTCGTACATTTAAATAGAACTTGAAACTTTTTCCCCTAACAAGCTTTATGTGTGCTGATGAACAAGTCCGGCTTACAAGCTTCCTACTAAAACTATCTGCAGGGCTAGGCTATTTGCAAAATTAATAAAATTCAAAGGTGTTAAAGAGTCAGTGAAATTGACACTCCCCAAATAAACTTTGATAGAACTACAGCTCTTGTGGAAGCGACTACGTTGCTTCTTATCCTTGGTCGTTATTTTTGTTGCCAAAAGTCGACTCATTTGCCTTAGCACTGTGTTGCTGGTTTCATGCACTTGAGCAAAACCTCCAAATATGACAACAACTCCAAGAAAGCAGCTCAACAATTGGAATGTAAAGAAAATAAAAATAGCACGGTTGGTTTCCATGGCAGCTAGTTTGACCAAAGTAGCTTCAGACAAAGACAAAGTACATGTCGCTGCACATGCAAGCATTATGTTCATTTTGCTAATTATGCTGTTCATCAAAGTGGCCAACAGCTCGATTGTCCGGTACTGATGTGATGCTCTCAAAATGCAAACGTTTTCCAAGATATATTTCCTACCAAACCTTAACACCAAAAAATGTATAAATTATTAACAAGCAGTGTTCTTGTAAATATATCGAAAATGTATCTTACATTTTGATACAATTGGACAACGTCATTGTACACAATATTTGGACTCCACTCGCTGCAAATACACAAGCAACGCATCCAATCGACCAGATCCAGTGATTTAAAAGGAAAAGGATAAGTTTTATTATGGACCAACACCAATGACCATGGTTTGAAACCAATTTGTTGCATTCTGGTAGAAGCCAATATCCAGCGATAGTTGGTTTGCAGGGATCGGTCCAATGAATTATGTAAAGGAATACAATCGGAAGTGCAAATTCGATTAGGCTCAATCCATACGCAAACGTTAGATTGCCCAATTCCATCATTGATATTTTAAATGGCATCTTGGGTGATGATAACCGCCCTTGTGTATCCCCCAAGCTATTGATATACAAACACAATTCTGGACAGTTAAGGTTCACACTGTGATAGTAAGCCCAGTCAGCAGATCTCATTACTAGTTGAAGTCCCCATATGAGTTTTTCAACAAATACCATTTTCCCATTGTACAAAGAAACAATGCCTTGGAACAACACAAGTAGCACGGTGAAAGTATGAATGTTTTGGTTACGACGTAAGATTTTTTTTTCTTTGACGAAATCCTTCCGATTCGTAGCCCGATTGGATCTTCGATTCCATGTAATTAGAACTGATTTGTGGATTTGAGTAGAAGCGAAAAAAATGAAACTAAAATAGGAAATATGCTGCATCAACATGATGATTCAAATCCTTTCACTTTAAGGTAAAAAGCTACAAGGATTTTCTGATGGCTTGCCGGAGTGTTAACTTAAAGCGTACGAGCTTAGCGTGAACTGGTGTTTTGTATTAAAACGAAGATGATTTTGATATTTGTACTCGGTTATGGCCAAGTGGCGAAGCCAACATTTAAAATTCGCTTAGACTTAATTATAAGTCTACATGAACCATATAAGTATGTCTAAAAAGATTTTGAAACATATATTTTCCACTAATGTAACGGTTTTTTTGCTTACCTGTCGGCAACTTGATTTATTAAGAAAGAAGTGACAAACATAAAATTTCTTTGGCTGGTAATTACAAATGTTGTTCTTATCTTCAATATTTCATTTGAAATTAAGTCATATATTAGATGCAAGTGTTGTAAAACAATTTTAATTATTATAACTTTCGTCATCATCACTGAACCCTTATGAAAGTGATTAATACACTTGTATGTTCATTATCAGTTAATCAGTATTCAGTCTTGGCTGAATGGATCCCATACAACAACAAGGCTTGGCAAAGGCAGTTAACGCTCATTCACTGGTTCAAAAATTGTTCAAGATAAGTTTTTTGTTTGCTGATCTCAGCTTCATAATGGTACGTAAAGAGAAAGCTTGAATAGACTTGTTTATTCGCCCCAAAAGTTCCCCAATGGCAATTGGAATTGCCTTGTATGAAACTGATGTTTATACTTGTATATAACTGATGTTTATTATTGTGGATAGGAGAGAACTTTACAATATGGAATTGACGAATTGCATAATTTTTTATACGTTTTTATTATTAGCCCATTTAACCTAGACTAATTGTGTCATCTTTTAATTCATTGAGTGTGCATATTACATATTATGACTGCGTGCTGTTTCAAGCTATTTGTTTAGATTAAAAATGAGTAAAGACAATTGTATATCCGTAAATCAAATTACAGGATTTTGTTGTATGTGTATTTAATATTTGGGTTACAAAAGGATGCGGTAGTTAAAGCGTTACCTATCTGAAATGCGGACCTACAAGGCCCCAACTAGAACTATCTGGAGCGTTAAATTGTTAGCAAAATTTATGAAATTTAAAGGCGTCAGGGACTCGACAAAGTTCACACTGCCCAAACGAACTTTAATTGGACTACAACTGTGATGAAAGCGCTTTCGCTGCTTTCTTTCCTTTGTCGTGGTCAGGATTAACAAATGCCGATTCATTGCCATCAGTACAGAGATGCTTGTTTCATGAACATGAGCGAATCCACTGAATATGACGATTAGTCCGTAGTAGCAGTTAAGCATTAGAAATAAAAACAACAGAAAAATAGCTGTGTTGTTGTTTTCCATGAATGCAAGTTTCACCACGATGGCTTCGGACAAACACAAAACCAATATACCTGCCCAAGCAAGCATTATGTTCATTTTGTCCTGAGTTATAGAGTTCATCAAGGTTCCCAATAGTTGGAGCGTCCGGTATTTGTTTGTTGCCAGTTGAGACTCGGTCGTTTTCTACAATGTACTTCACGCCAAACCTGAATGCAAAACAAAAATTCCAAGCATTAGCAGAAACATGTGAACGCGTGTTTCTCAATACAGTTGAGTCCATCCATAACCTACTGCTTTACAACGCACTCTCTAACTCCAATTTGACAATTAACTCTATCTAACAGAATAATTTAGTTAAAGCCTTTATAAATCTTACATTTTGACAGAATCGCGTAGAGTCATTGTGCACAATATTTGCACACTGCCGATCGCGAGGACGCCAGCCACACTTCCAATCGACCAAACCCAGTGATTGACCAGAAATACCAAAAGTTTAGCTAAAACACTGGTCCAATATCCGGTGCTTATTAGTACCTCGTTGCATTCCGGAAGTATCCAGTATCCAGCTACGGTTGGCTTACAAGGATCCGTCCAATGAATTATGTAGAGGAACGTAATTGGCATCCCAAACTCCATTAGAATCAAAGCATACGCGAAAGTTAAGTTCCCAAAGTCCACTAGAGACAATTTCCCGTGAGACTTCAATGATGATAATTTCCGTTGCACGTTCACAAGGTTGTTTATGTACAAGCACAATTCTGAGCAGTTCCGATTCAGACTTTGGCAGTACGTTGCTTCTGCGATTCGTACTACTAGCTGCATGTTCCATAGGAGGTTCTCAACGAATGTTATATTTCCGCTGCAGTGCGAAACAATCCCTTGTACGAAAACAACCAGGACGCTGATAGCATGAATCGCTTGTTTACGACGTAGGATTTTACGATCGGCGGGAAAATTCTCCGGGATAGAAGCGTGCATTGAGGTTCGATTCCAAGATATTAAAACTGACTTTTGGAGTTGTGTGGCAGCCATCAGGGTGAGGCTAAAGTACGGCATATGTTGCAGCAACATAACTCCTGAAACTGTATATAGTTGAGTGAAAGTGTTTCTAGTCCTTTGGCTTCTAGTCTGACCAAACTTGCGAAAGTATTGTGAATGTGCCCGGACATGAATAGAGTGGAATGTTTCTCCCTGTTATCCTCGAAAATGTTAATTATTGTATTAATGGGAAGGCTTCCCTAAGCATGTTAATTCTGTCAAAAAAAGATAGATAGCTTAACACGGCTCGAATTGAATTGACGACATTTCTATGAAATGCATGCAGAGCTGAATAACGTAAATGAGATAAGTTGTAAAGTTTACAGTTTACACAATAAAGTGTATATAATGCCTTTTGCTTCCGGTTTAATGGCGATGCTAGTCATAATACAACTCTTCAGCATCAGTTTGAATTTCAGGAATTACATCTCTATTGTTTCAGTTATAGTCCTCAATTATTGTTGCCTTCAGCCATATTAGGCATTGAGTTACGGACAGACAGACATTTTTTACCATTTTTTTGACCGATACTACAAGTTTTACAATGAGGATTTGAATGCTGTCTTAGACATATAATTAACGGCGTGTTACAGGCTTGTCATAGATAGATCTTGTCAAGAGTGCGTCGAAAAACCAATACTTAATATACTAAAGAATAGAGATTTTTCCTAACTTGGAAGGAAATGAAAAAAACATGCAATATATACCTACAATAGTGGAAGTAGCACACGTGTCGTCCTTATCTGTACCATTCTGTTTTAAATTAAATCTTGCATGTACATGTAAGAGCATTTTCATGAAGGAAAGTTTCGCAGTTTTCACTGACAACTGACTCTGAAAGCACGGCACTACCATATTACTACAATACAGTAAAAGTAATACAGTCGTGCCGTGATGAAAGCGATGTAAACGAATAAAATTGTACGTTTTCCCAACATCGAATGATAGAAACTTAAGGTTACACAGCGTATAGCTGCATGAACCGAATCGTCGGTACATTAAATGTTATCGGTATGTATTACTCAGTGTGCCTATCCCATGTAATGCCAGATTTGTCTCCAAAACTGTGCTACAGGATGCAAGAAAGATTTACAAAAAAAAATTGTTAAGAAACAATTTCAAAAATCTTATTACTCGAAAAATTCTTTACAATTAAATGTAGCAAGCAGATAATCACTATAATTGAAACAATTTCTGAAATTTATCCTTGGAGGTAACTATAGCAAAATAGTAATTATAATATGAACCTCTTGTAATAGAATCTGATAATTATTTTATTTCCAGTGAAAGCATAATTAGTATTACCTAAACTTTGGCTACGTCTCTAATGAAATCTATACATCAAATAGTTCAGCTTCGTAATAAATAATGTGTCTGTCTGCGATAAAAAATGGTCGTTGGTGAAATAGTTTAGTTTAGTTTAGTTTGGTTTTATTGTCTTTAAGTTTCAGGTAAACTGCTTTCCAACCAATGACAAAAATCATATATCCTAATTCTACTTTTTAAAAGGAAAAAAATGTACAAAGTCAATATTAAAAAGTTTAATTTCTTGTTAGTTTCAGTAATAATATATGTCATCAATCCTCTTGTCGATTATCCAGTCTTTTGCTTTGTTGATGAACTGGCCGAATGAGAAAGATTGGTAGATCCATTCCCGTGGAAGCATGTTCCATAACATTGTTCCACGATAGATAGTTGACCTCTTGTAAGTTTGTGACTTATGTTTTGGAACAAGTATTTTTGGCATTGTTCGTTCTCGTGTGTCCAACAGCTTCGTATCAGACGTTTTAA
>JAAXOA010001072.1:0-17571 GCA_036561885.1 Salina celebensis
GGAGTAAGCTACTTTAATGCATTTTATTTACAGAAAATCCGTATTTATACTTCGTTCAAAGATCCCCAGTGAAAGGAATCCTTCTTTTTTTCCGATTATGTCTCCGTCTTGTTCAATCAATGTTTTTTTTCTACCTTTCTCTGTCGCCCTTGAATTGCCAATTCAACAGGCCATGTGCGTCTTCTGTTTACTTTTGTGTAGTCACCTATTTCGTAAATAAGAATGGCTAAAAGCTTTTTTTCACTGATTCATTCCAAAGTATTTTCCATTTTCTTCCAATTTCCATTCCAAAATCGAAATCCTTCTTTATGTGTGTGATACAAGACGGGGTCTGTTTACTCGCACAACATGACACCATGATTGTCCCAGACTGCATTGGTAATTGGTTTTTCTCTATTTTTTCAACAGTTTCATCACACGTGCGAGAATCTTGAAGGCCCATTATTAAACAAAAATGGAGGAGGGGAATGTCACAGGCAAGTGTATTATTTACGTTGTATTTTTTCATGAAAAGTAAATTGGAAAACCCCTGAACTCGGAGAGGTGTTGGTGTAGGACTTCCAGCTGTGCGTGCGGGAAATTGACATGCAAATATTCTGTTTTCTTTAGATTATTCTCGGAAAACATTTTCTCCGGGAAAAGAAAATTCTCCTTTTTTGGTAAAAGGATCTGGTTCATACCCAATGATGGCTAGGACCCGAACCGCAAATCGAAACAAACTATCAAAAAGAAGAAGTGACCCGGGAATAATCACAGGATCCTATCGAACATTTCCTGGAAAAGAAAGTGCTCTAGTTGCAGCTTGCCCCAGACTTGGATCTACTCAAAAGAAGAAAAGGTTGTGGAGTAACAAACGATCAGTCCTTCCCAAACTTAGTCGGCGAAAGAGCTTGGAGAATTTGGGCCTAGTTGTGAGGAATCGATGCGGTACTGCAAAACTCCAGTGGCCCTCAGGTTTGAGCTTTGAATCTTATTAATATTTTTTTATCCTCATTAAGTAACTTGATCTTAAAGCAAATCTTTTGCCAAAGCCGGTTTTGTACAAAAAAAAATGATTGGATTTCTTTGTAGTAAGACATTTATGTGTGGGAACTGCTTGTGTTAGAAAATAACAAAAAATATACATCGCAGTCACAGTACAGACATGTGCACGCCACATTGTCCGGCTATATACCAATATATTTCTGGTGTACAGTGTAGAAGCATAGATCATGAATTATGTCGATAAGCCATTTTTATACTGTTCTGTCTGCTTGCTTTTGTTCTTAATTTGTAATGAATTGCAAGTCCTATATTATGTAATTTTATGACTAAACGCAGAGCTGTTATCAAAGCAGAGCATGGCCATCGCTGATCGCTGTCTTCTTATCCAGCCCTCTTTTTGTACTTCTTGTCTTGTTGAATTACTTTTGAACCGAACAAAAATCGATGAAGTTTTAATATAAAAACTATATGACATAAAAAGATATTAAAAAGTTTTGATATTACATTTTTTCATTTTCTTTTATCTCCCTTTTCCTCCAAAAAAGACAGAAAAGAAAGAAACGGACGTTTTTGATCTTCTCCCAGAAAAACTGTCTTCAAGTTCGTCAACTTATTCGTATGAAAAGTCGGGGTGGATCTGTGTTTTCTGGTGACGGTAGAGCTTATTGTGATCCTGCCGAGCAACTAGCATCTGGTGACTTTATCAGAATGACTGATCCTGATCCTCTAGTAAAGGGCGACAGTGACTCCGACGATTCCAGATCCATTCCAAACTTCTCTCCCTCTCGACATATATGGAAGTCCCGGCGCAATATCAGTGTTATCGTCCGCATCCGGCCAAAGAAAGACAGAGAGTTGAAAGATAAGACAATCGTCTTCCGAACAGACCCCACCACACTTGTTTTCGACCCTAAAGATGCCAAAGCTAAAGATTTTTACTTTCATGGGGTGAAGCAGCTAACCCGAAACGACTTTGGGCAGAAACGACCCAACAGAAATGTTTCCTTTGAGTTTGATAAGGTTTACGGTCCAGAAGCCTCCAATAAGGAAATTTTTGAAGACATGCTGAAAGGACTGACAGACCACTTGATTGAAGGCTACAACAGCACTGTCTTTGCTTATGGGGCGACAGGAAGCGGTATATAATCCACTGCTAATTTATTTTTCTCTTTTCACTTGATAAAGGACTGGAGAAAGTTACGTTGGTTGAATTATAATTTTGTAGGGAAGACACACACAATGATTGGATCAAAATCAAATGCTGGTTTGACTGTGCTCATGGTTGAGTCTCTATACGAGAAAATTGAAGAACTATCGGAGGAGTTTGACTGCGAAGTTGTTTGTTCGTATTTGGAGGTGTATAACGAGACAATTAAAGACTTGCTTCGACCTGAAAGGGAGCTCTCGATCCGAGAAGACGGCAAGAAAGGGATCATTATTTCTGAGCTTTCTTTCTACAAGCCACGCGGTGCTGAAGAGCTTTTGAAGCTCCTTCGAAGTGGCAACAAGGCCCGAACACAACACGCCACTGATCTGAATGCAGAGAGCTCTCGTTCCCATGCCGTATTCGAGGTGCGTCTCACTCTGAAGAGAAAGGTGGAAGTAAAAAGTGGAAGAAAAAAGCAAGGGGCTTGTAATAATAAGGTAGAAATAATAAAATCCAAGCTGGTGATGGTGGACTTGGCAGGTTCGGAGCGAGGGACTGCAACTGGGTCGAGTAGTAGTAGTAACCATAATATGGGTGGATATACTGGTGACGGAGCGAGACAAAGAGAGGGTGCCAATATAAATAAAAGTTTACTAGCTTTGGCAAGCTGTATAAGTGCGTTAGCTGATGGAAAATGTCACGTTCCATATCGGAACTCAAAGTTGACAAGACTACTAAAAGACTCGTTGAATGGGTTATGTACGACTGTCATGATTGCAAACATTTCGCCATCTGCGATCACCTCAGAAGACACATACAATACTTTGAAGTATGCGGACCGAGCGAAAAGCATTTTGGGACCGGCGACCAAGCAAAAGAATGTTTTCGTGGAGGATTTAATGAGTCAAGAATTTGCCAACGCGCAGATCGCCAACCTCCATCAGAAATATGTGACGTTGGAGGGGAAACTTGAGAAAGAAAAGGAAAAAAGGAGACTCGTCTCTCGGCAACTGGAGCAGCTGCAAAGAGACACGAATCTCAGAACGGAATCTGGCCGAGATGATCAAACCGGAAAGGAATTTTCTGTTGTCACGGAGGATCAACTTTCCCGAGAAATTCAACAGTGCCTTGGGATAGTGGAGGAGCGAGGGAAAATATTCGCCGACTACGTGGAATTTTCATCCCAATGTCGGTTCAACGAGTGGGCAATATCCTGTAAAAAATTGAAAACTGGGATGGCAGACGTTTTTGGAAGGCTCCCTCCTGAAAATCAAAATTACGTTTGGTTTAGTAATCTCAAAAACGAGGTGAACAACAGCTCTACCAGCACGGAGCATCAGGGCATGAACGAGCTCCACGCGGCTTACGCGTCCAAGCTGAAAGCGCTAACGGAAGAAGTGGAAATGACAAGACAAACTTGCCTGACCAATGCACCTACAAAGGTTGCTATTCCTATCGAAGACTACTTGGATTATAAAAGATTATCTAGTGAGCACGCAGGAAATGAAAGAATGGAACAGTTTTACCAGCAATTTAGCTGCCAGATAAGTAACCACATGATCACCTCCGAGATCACTCTGATGAACGCGCTGAAACTAGTAAAGGCTCTGTATTTACAGCACCATCCTCTTAGTTCCTCTTTAGACGAAGGGTACAGGGAGCTGTTAGATCTAGTTTATGGCCCAGGACCCCCATTACCTCAAGACACTAACGGTGATGTCAACAATGCCACTTGTAATCTTCTCCACTCGATGTCTTCCCCATCGGTGTTATTGCCGTCCTCGCGAAACCCACCACGAAGTCGTAAAAGTTCTCCTTTAATGGATGACTTTGTGAATATGCGAAAATTGGTGGATCGGCCGTTGCTAAGTGCCATTGGTGGTGGAAGAGAAAAATAGCAGTTTACGAGCGGTCACAACCACCATAGAGGTTCCCACAAGTAGTGATGTCACACTTGGAAAAAGTTTCTTTTCTCCACCAACAATTTACGAGACTTCAAACCCCCAACAAAGTTGCCGAGTTGATGGGGAGGACAGTAAAGAAAGTCGTTATAATGACGACACAGATGATAAAGATAACGATCATCATCATTGCGACAGCGATAGGAGCTTTGGAAATTTTCCTACTGATGGGCTGTGCAATTTGGTGAAAGGGAGAAATAGCACATCGTATACAATCCTGTTTGACGATAAAAAACCACGAGGATGGGACAAGGACAATAAACACAGAATAGAGAAAACAAGTGAAAGTATGACCGACGACTGGACAACAGTTACAAGTACAAGAGCGACAACTAGAGCTGGTACAAGTGAGAGTACAAGTGGACGGAATGTGAATCCTGCTCAGTTGAGTCACTCAGAAGGGCCAGATCTACGGTTGGCCGACCAAGCATTGATTAAAGATTACCGAAAGGAGAGGAAAGAGAGAGAACCCATCAACATCCATTTATCACCGGGCTCCTGACGTGGAAAAGAGTGGAACACTGGGAAAAGAAGAAATCTTGATGGGAATAGAAAGCCAAGAGAAAGTAGCCAACAAACTAGATAATAAAAAGTCTGAGCAGCAGCCTCCCATGGCGGATGTTGGTGTTTTGTTGAAAAACAACGGAGCTGTCAATAAAAAGAATATAGATTCTTTTAGAGAGAACATTTCGCCGGAATTTATACGGGCCCCTGGCAAGGTCACTGGTTTGATAAATCAGCAAGTACCTAACCCCTATCACTCCTGCAAACCAGCAACAAAAGTGGGGGCAGCGTGGGAAATTTCAGCTTCCGCAGAAGATGAAGAAGTGTTGAGCAACGCGAGTAGTAACATTCCGTGTACATGGAGAACTTCCCAAGCTTCATTGTGTTCGGGAAGGTCAACTCTAAGTCATCTCAAGGCTCCGTTTCACACAACAAGTAAAACATTTACAGTAAGCAGGGACGGACGGCCACAGGAAAATATGCCAGTTATTTCCGGAGAAAGCCCACAATGGAGTGGACGAAACAATGAAACCAGGGAATACAATGGACACCAGAAACAAAACCAGTGGGAAGAGAAACAGAGCAATTATTACAGCTCTAATGACGAGGATTCACAAAGGCGAGGCAAAGCAGGGGACTATGGGAGCTCAACGGATGACGAAGACCACGAAGAATTGATAAGCTCATACTCACAATCAGATGAGGACTGATCTATNGACTGATCTATTACAGTACATATTGTTTAATTAAATTGTAAATTGTAAGTGACGCATTTTTAGCCCGTATGCCCCGCAAAAGTTTATGTATGTCGATTTTAGTGTGCTTCAAATTATGTTTTATACTCACGGTGAATAAAGTGTTTAGTTGCGCGTTCCAAAAAAAGAGCACTCATTTGTTCAGCCTTGTTTGGAACATATGGCGGCTACTTCCTAATTTTAATGAGTTTTGTAACTTTTCCTGATAACAGCATGACGCTGGTAAAATTCAATTACTATTTCCCAATTAAACGCGGGTTGTTAGGTGGACTTGAAAAACAATTATGTGGATCTGCTTCCTTCCCAAGGACTTTTTGTTGAATAGTTTAATTGCTTTACTATGCGGCTACATTATTTACCTTTTCACATTGAAACAATAGATGGATATCCCCCGCAGTGACCTCCAATGGAATAATTTTGAGAATGCTTTCGCGTAGTACATAGATAGAATGGGCATCCAAAAATGGCTTTACTAATTTTCAAAGGAATGTTTAACTTTGTCCATAATTTAATTACATTCAACTCATCCTTCCCGAAATTGGACTACAAATTTACTTTTACTTGTTCCAAAAATAGACGACTTTTCCACATTTTCACCCTTTTTCTGGACCTTGTTTGTTCGCTTTAGAGCCAAGATGTGACTTTGCCTTACACAGGGAAATTTTTCCCATTAAATTTGCCTCTTCTTGTGCTGGACTTTCATACAATTTTGTCTACATCCCTGAATAATAGTCAAATACTTTCTATAGCCATTAGGGCTACCAACTCCGAACCAAATTTACATATTACATACTACTTCAAGCAAAAACTTGGTAGCTGTGTAGTTTTGGGCTAAACGGTGTATCTTCCGAGGCATACAATTACGTACATCGATAGCAAACTCAGTTTTTGGTGATAGCCCATTTTAGGTGGTTGTGAAAAGCTGAGCAAAATATTCCATATTGTTTCACTGATTTTTTTTCTCATCAAAAAGATGGTAAGCCCGAGAACTTACTAAATTTGCAATTCTTGCGGTGTTAGTGGTACTCCCACCGCAGTTGTGGTTCGCATGCACATTTCACTAAGGGAAGTTTTCCATTCTTTTGCCTTTCCTGCTTCAGTGTTAAAATATTGTTTTGGGAAAATAACAAAAATACACTAATATATTTACAATATGAGCAAACAATAGAACACATTTTAGGAAGTAAACTGTAGCTTTGTTCCGTCTGTCCTGTGGGACATCTAGTCCGGTATTTGGTCCACCGGACACAATCATTGCTTCCGTTACGATTGAATCTATGAATTATTTAGGCTCGCCATAAGCTCCCAATTTCCAAGCATGTTTCAACTTTATAAACAATCGATTTTATAAGCAATACAATAAGCTTCATCAGCTTCAATTTTACATCTATACTTCACTAACAGTTTGTAGTTTGCTTCCATTAAAAGATTGCATTATGGTGAAAATGAATTTTTACCAAAAGCCCCAAACGTTCTGCAGGAATCGTGAAGAGAAAACGAATAGAGAAAATTTAATCGAGTTTCTGGTGCATGTCTACCAATGCGTTTGGTGAAATCACAACCCATGAAAAACAATAAACTGGCCAAGTGTGTACCGAACATGAAAAAGTTTGATAATTTTCCGCCCATTTCCTTCACAGTGAAGAGAAAAGAATATAAGAAAATGAGAAAACTACCATCCGAAAAGCTCATCATTTTATGTTTGTTTTTCTCTCTCTAACACTAGCTAAACAAGATGTTTCAAAAATTTATACATCGTTTTTCCAATTTTCTCCGAAGGGCTCAGTCATTACACTTTTCTTTACAAACTAGCGGAAATATCATGAAAAATATGTAATCAACAAGCGACTCCGGGGAATAGACCATCTGCTGCAGTTTTTATTTTTGTTTCTCCAGAAACTCTGTCTAGTCCTTTTTTTGTCTTGGTGTTCATCAATTGAAAGTATTCGACAGAGAAAGCCCGTTACACGCAATGCAGAATGCTGCTAAGTGGAAAGTTGCTCGCTTTTTTCCCATCAATCTTTTAAGAAGAAAATGGAAAGAAAACAAGAACCCAATAATCAAAGTACTACTTTTCCTTGTCTTTTTCTCTCTCTTTGATGGTCTGTTCAAAAGCAGAAAAACAGAATAGAACTGTAGTTTGTTATTTTAGCAAACAATTCTATTCTCGAATGATCAATGATCAGTAGAAAAAGGTCACCCTGTCACTATCCTGTCTTCAAACTAACTTTCTCCATAGTAATGGTGAATGGAGACACGTCAGCTTTCAACTAGTAACTTTCTTTTTCTAATTTTACCCCGCATCCTGTGTCCTGGGAGATGGACGGAAATCAGGAAACTTTTTAACCAAGTCGAACTATTTCCCTGTCACTTTCCTCCCTATCTGCTCGTTGATTTGATTAAATTGTTAAAAAGTATGAAAACATGTTTTTTAAACTTTCTACTTGAAGCTAACAAGAAGAGTGAACATTTGATTTTCACTTCGTAGAAAGTGACTCCGAGGCTTAATATGTTCCTGAACACGATCTTTCTACAAATACACACAGGTTTCAATTTTGAACCACGTTTGGCTAAAAAAACTCAACTGACCAGCGGCTGGAAACAATATTTACGTATTCCATAACATGCTTCACGTCTCTTTACGTTTACTATTTACTTGACTGTCAGATTTTAAACTTTTTAAACCGAAGCGAACGTGGTTTCATGCATATCTTTCTGAACGGGCCCTTTTTAGTACCATAGAAATCCAAATAAAATGCCCACTAAAATTTTGTGTGTATTTCTTAGAAGAGCGTGTACTCCACAGTCACAGTTTGTTAGTCGTTTCGTTACCAAGACATTTTAAATTCATAAACTGCTCACTCAGCATGTTCCAAAATGGAGGAAACGAAGAAAGATACCTATAATATGACATCTATACAACAACATCTATACTATCTATCAAATAGATATGTATCAGCCAAAATGAAGGATATAATCTTTGCTTGCACAGTGAAAAAAGTTTTTAGTCCTCTGCTAGTCCAAATATTTCGCAAGGCTCTCCTCGTAAAAGCGGTTAACGCCTATTAAACATACACATTCCAAAAAAAGCTTTGCAAGAATACTTAGGGTCTCTCATGTTTCTTGATGTATACTTGAAAGAGAAGATTAAACCAAAATCTGTTTACTCTTCCGGAAAAAACTGCACCAAGCTTCTTTTCTCCTATCATTTATTCTCCAGAAGTACATGTCCCTCCTATATATTGACGGCAGTATTCTTGAGAAGTTTACTATTCTCGGAACCTGACCACAAACCCGAAACGCCTGTTTTTATGTACTTTTGCTGAGCAAATCGCAAATCTGGAGTAAGTGGTCCACACAAAAAAGCCATCAACGAAAATATGATGCAACAAAGGCAGTTCCTAGTTTGCAGAGGCTCCTTTCACTATTACAGCAGTTTCATCAATAAAAACCCTGAATGTTTACGATAAAATTTATTATCTTGAACTCATTTCCCTTTCTCCATTATCCCAGGTAGTCGCAGTAGAGCTTGCCGTGCCTCATGTATTTCAAGCTTTCTACTCGCCTGTCTGTACATAGCCATGATAGATTAAATTTCACTTAAAACCCCGTCACGTCTCTGGTTATTACTCCAGCTGCTTAGCTAACCAATTTTTTCCCATAAAAATAACAAAGAAAGTCTAAAGCGTTCGTTTAAAAATGTGAAAGTATGAAATCAGAGTCAGTGATTTGGAAAACCGCTACAAAGACGGTGCGGCATGCTTTTGCATTATTATTCCCAAAAGTCCTTTTCCATTCAAGTATCGACTGGGAAAATGACAACAATTCCCACAAAATACCACAGCATGGCTTTGGAAAACTGCTGCTGCAAAACCGAGATATGAAAAAAAAAACTGTTATTTTGGTTGGAGCTTTATTGAAAAAATGACAATACCCTGAGAATTTTCGCGTTGCTGTGAATCGCAAGAAAAACTAGATGATCATCACAAGTATGAATTATGATTTCCCTTTTGCGTCGTGGGACAACCAATTGAATCTGCTTACTCTCCCTATATTCAACACAGTTCTTGGTAAATAATAATAAATAATGTACAACAATAAGAAAATAACACACCGCTGAAGAAAGAAAAAAAATCCAACTTGTCGCTTCAATGGTTTCGCTCGTATCGTTATTATTATAAATTTTTTGGTGGGTGTGCTGCTAGCAAAACCCTTTTCCCTGGTTTCATTCTCTTTTGACATGGGAGCATACAAAAAGAGCAATTTCAGTTTCTGGTATGATGAATCTAGGAGAAAAAAATTGCTCCAGAATAGAAAAGTCTCCACTGTCTACTGACAGAAACTAAATAAACATGAAATGTTATGTAAGCAGAATATGGCCAGGAACGATAAAAACATCCAGTTGGAAAGTATACAGCACCAGTACTGCCCTCCCACACACTACATTTATTCAACAAGTTATGTTTTCAACGATGTTTCTATTTTTCTCCAGTTGTATGACATTTCTCTTGAAGTATATGAGCTATGAATTCATGTGTTACACAGCAGCGAAGCACTATATCGTGCATGAAACATTAAACGTTTTCGTCGTTGTATGAAACTTGAGTGAAATTGATGAAAAACTCTTTACTATAATTTTTATTTTCATTGTATAAAAAAACATGAATGATTTACAAACTTGTACTCACGTTGACGCTATCTATTTCGGATTTAAATTGAACCAGTCAATCAAGTTAAACGAGGTGTATGGAGCTGCGACAAGGAAGCAATAAATAGTAACTACTTCAGCACTTGGATTTAAACTATCGACTAACTTATGTATCACATGTAAACAGTAACTGGTACTCTAAAACTCCTTGAATTTTTCGGTTGCATATGTCTTACAATTGTAAAATACGAGATTATATCTTTTTGGTGTTTGAATTTTTTCAAGAACTTCAGTCATCGTTAAGTTAACTATTTTTGAATTTTTAACTTTGTAAATTTTAGAATGATGTCCCCATCTTTTGAGCACTCCAGCGTAGGTCAACTCTGCTGTAAACTTGGCCCTGTTTCCGTTCGTACATAAAACGTCAAAAACGAGAGCTTCATGGGTAAGACCGTGGTCTGCTGCAGTTTGGAATTCTTCCGATTGCAAAGGCATTTCCACGTGGCTTACTCCAATAACGAAACCATTGTAGTCCATGCCTCCAGCAGGTTGCCAACAAGCATATTTGTCCGCTTGCATCCAGTCACCTTCCTCATCGGAGGAAGAATTCCCTCCATGATTTCCGTTACTTGATTTACTTTGTGTTTCGCCCATTTTTTATCTAATAAAACAACCCAAAAAATGTCAAACTTTTTGGTGAGAAAAGAGGAAACTTTATATTTACCTTTCCGCTGGGAAATGAAGAACCTTAAGGATTTCAACAAACTTTTTTGAATCTTTTACACAATGAAAATTCCATTCCAACTCTTTTGTTGATTCCAACTGCAGCGTGCAGAATCTGTTAGATATGCCATGTAGCTATATGACTAGTGGATAATTTGCTTGTAGCTTATTAATGCAATAGTGATGCAATCAAGCAACAAGTTTTTTTTTCGTATTTAGGCAACATTTTTGAACATGAAGGGATATGTTTGTATGTATGTAGTTCATGGTAATGACGTCTATTGTTTTTCCACATAGGTTTTTAACTCACCTGCACTCGCACGCACAGGTGGATTTTTCAAACATGTAAAGGTATGATGGGAGCATCTAGGTGTTTCTTCAAGCTTCTTGAACTTCTAGGAAATGCGTCAGCAGTAAGTACTCGTCATTTCGTTGAAATACATAGTGATTTTTAAACTTTACGGTACACGTTTAGGCTTGCGGTGTACGCAACTTTAACAATGTTACATGTGACATGGTCATGTTTTGGAATTTATGCTGATGTATGATGTTATGATATATGATTAGGATTCCTAATTTTCATAATGTATCATAAAAAACCTGTAGTCATTAAGCATTAAAAGCTTGGAAAATGCAAAATTTAGGAAATGAGTCAGTCAGTATGCATACAAAAGTGCGAGTGTGTAAAATACATGTAATATTTCGCATAAAACAAAGCATATCATAGAGGATAGAATATATGCGTAATTCTCTTTATTTTCAACAATCACATCAAAAAATTCGTACATATATAATATTAAGTAGTTTGACATTCATTCATAATATTTTCATGTTTCGATTCATAGGTATGATCACTTGATAAGGAAGCCTTTGCACATTCACGCGTAATCTTTTCATAAGCAAAGAAACTTACGAAATCTCAGTCGAAAAGGTAGATTACCATTAAATTTTTTGTTGGTGCTATAATTTGAAATGTTTCACGCTTATATATAGTCTGTTATATATAACATACATAGTGACAATAATACGCTTTTTGGAAAACCTAACCTAATTTTCACATCAGAGTAATTCGTTTCCAAATGTACCAAGTACACACCCTCCGCTCGCAGTCACACCTTATACTTTAGTCGTATTCTGATCCAATAGTAATGCTGTTTTCTCCAGGTAAAATTTCGGTTTGATGGTACCACTTGTTAGTGTCCAGGACAACTGCAAGACACACAAAGTTTTGAGTTAATAATTACTTACAAAACCATTTTCTCCATTTCAGACATCATAAGCAAAACGATTGGCACTTGAAGCTTGAACAACGTGCGAAAAAGATATGTGTATGATTTCGTTGCAAACTATGCATATAGACATAATTATGTATAGATATAATTATATGAACCTATTATATAAGCCTACTACAACATACTAATTTCATACCATACAGAATACTGTCGGTAAATTCAATATTGGAAGTACAAAGGTGCTTCGATTTGTCGAGTTTATTCATAACTTACATCTCCAAAACTACAAGTCCTGAAATGAGACTCACCTACACATCAGTACAAGATTTTCTCAGAATTCTTTTCATGAACATGGATGAATTATTACGTAGCCTATTTGCTAGCAAAACTTTTTAAGCTCGGCACTGTTCCATTGAAAAAAGTATTTCATTTTGTATTTGATGTTTCAACTTTTATACCTAACGAAAAAAATTGTCAATTTTTTGATCGTTCTTCTTTTCATCCAAACTTTGTATTGAGCAAACAAAAAACTTTTCGAGTTATAAATTGTCGTCGCTGTTAACTTCTATTCAAGTATTCTTGTGTGTACAAAATTGCGAAGTTTTCAACCGGGGCTACTGTTCAACTTACTTATGTCACCAGGATTGACATCCACGTGGAATGAGTAGCACTCATAAAAACACTCTGGTGGAGGTTGGAGATACCATCGTTTGAATCCTTTGATTTGACCCTGCCAAGACGGGTTGATGACATGATCGATCTATGAAATAAATGAAAATCAGAAATTCAATCAATATTTTCTTTATGCCTAGTTTTTTTTGCATACGTGTCAGTCTACAATGCACATTTTAGTATCTGCCAGAAATCATGACCTTGGCAACCAATGCATAATAACTGCAAAGATGTAAGTCACTCATTATGGCATATTGAAAGGTAGGTTGAGACATTAATCATTTCGTCGTTGCGCACATTTTCTTGTTATTCTGTTATATATGTGTTTTTTAAAACTCACCCTGTATCCATATTTATACAGGTATAACAGGTGAGGTACTGGAAAGTAATTATCACAAACTTTGAAAGACGTCTTGTTACAAATTTTAATTTTTACTGACAGCTTATACTTTCTTATACAGGGCGGGATATAAATCTCTTATAAGACTATATTCACTACATTATTGTGAATATGTCAGAATTTCTAATCAAGCACCTACTACTTTATCATGAGAGTTTTAGATTTGGCATTCTTTCGCCCATAGCTCATTTACAAATGCATGGCATAAGATGTTATTTGCAATGCTGCTGTTTGGTCAAATATTTACTCGTACCCCTTTAATTACTCATTTTGGAGTGTCGTAATAATAACTAGTTCGCGATGCGGTCTCTAGAAAGAAACATATTAGTAGCATTTTGCGCTTCCGCTCCACATCCCAAATATAATGACATCAACTGTGAAAGACTCCAGCTACTGGCAGTTTCATAGGAGCTTTAATTTTTTCTAATAAAGATTTATCATCTGTGGGCAGCAAACAACTCTTGAATGGTGACTGACACGATATGACGAAATTAATGGAGGCAGGAACAACAGCCTAAAATGTGCAAACAAGATTATAATAGCGGCTTTCCTAGTGTCGAGTCAACCAAACGCTATTCTCATTATAGTCTCTTTAATTAAAATGCTTCGTCAAGGAAAGAGCTCCATAAAGCCTTTATAGCAGCGAAAATTAGTTTAATCTTTGGCTCACTCCAGGATCCTGACATACGAAATAACTTTTTGTGTGTAGACTCTCCGACTACATCAAATAAGTCCGCTCTCTGAACATTTTTGATGAGCACAACAAAATGATTAAAAATATTCTTGGTCTAAAAATGTGTTTTGACAAGGGTAAAAGCCTTCAAGACAGGTAAACACTTGCGGGGTTCGCTACAACATGAAGAAAGAGTAAAATGTTTCTAAGCTTTTTTGTTTTCTCCCATAAAACTTTTTCCGTAAGTCTACAGAGACAAGTGAATAGGTGAAACTACTGAGTAATTCAGACAAGAGAGGACAAACAGAAAGAAAAACCGTATTAGCGTCACATTCAGATACAGCATAAGGGAACCTAAAGGCCTATTGTTATTTCAAGGGTAGCGCAAGTAAGCTGTCCTTAGTTGCAAGAAGTTTTTCTAGCCACCAAATGCTATGTAACTTTACAGAGAAATTCATTGTGATTGAATAATACACTATGGAGCTGAGCAATGTAAAAACGAAACCAAACAGGAAAGGTTCTCTGAATGCCCCTTGGTGAAAAGTTTAGGTAGACAGGATCTTCTACTACCATCCAATCCATTATGACTTCACGACACCAAGGAGAGCCCATTATCATTAAGTGAAAAGGACCACATTAATTGAATGTATTCGTCCGTCCGTCTCTTCGCTTATGCCTGCTCGATTCTATTTCTAGCATTTGGATCAAATCTGGCATATAAATGAAAATGAACTATGTCGATAATATCAAATAACATTTTACGAAGCAATTCAGTTTAGTATTGAAATTTGCACTAAATGAATTACGCACCAGACACGTACATAGCTTCTTATCTGCAACTTTTCTTTATCTGTCTGGGGTGTAAGATGTATTCAAAGCAAAAAAATAAAAATGAAGCACACTCTTAAAATGTCAACTATAAAGTGAATATTACTTTCCAGCAATCTATAGTCCCTTTGTTCCTTTCCATTCCTGTTTTGTTTATATTTTCTCGGGTTTCCAATACATTTCTGGACGGTAATAGCACCAAGTTAAATAAAACATTTCATTTCGAGCCTGTCACTTTTTGTTCGTTTCTAGCAAGGTAGAAACTCTCAGAGTGGAGAACCTGACGTATCCATTTACACCGAAATATGATAACTTTTAGACGGAGCAAGCAATTTAGGAAATGGATTCGTGTTTCGTCCACAAAACCAAAATTCTCAAATGGATACTTTCACTATGCAGCCACTCCGAGTGAATATATATTTTGTAATTTTCATACCCAAAAATGTCATTCCGACTCTGGCAATAATGCTCTACTCTACTCACTTTCCATTTCCGCTGACAGTCTTAATTTATTCATGTGACAAATTCGCTATGCTTGCTGTGTGCAAAAAGCCAGGTACGCGTTTCACAAACTACAATCTAGCTGTCAAGGTGCATCCTTACATGCATGTGTGCCCCTCGGCCCGGAGTTCCCATAAATATCCAATCCGCATGAGTAGATTCCGCCGTCTCAGGAAGGAAATAGGGTCAGCTGGTAATGATGACGTAAAATGTGACTTGTCTCTGCATCGCAATTGCTCCTGCGAAAAACAAAAACAACTAGATTTAGTCACGTGTTTCGCGTATTTCGTTATTTAGCTCATAATTCCTTGAAAATACATGATTATGCTTTTCCATCACGGTTATGGTGAGCACTTGAACGAGTTGCCACTAATGAGAATCGAAATCACGAGCGCGGTTGCTTGCTAGTGACAGGGACACGAGCAACCGCAGAAAATATGAAATGTCTCAATGTACGTACTACTATTGTATTGTCTAAAACTATATGGCTTTGTCACTACTACCGTTATTAGTGAAAGCATGCAAATGATTGTTATAAAAGACAATAGAAAGAAAACTTTTGTTTTGACAATCATATCAAAAGTCATTTTACAGAAAAAAAGTTACGCTGATCTGCTTAAATACAATGGAATGGAAAGCCAAAGAGCGGATTAAATGGTAATTCAATATGGATCGTTCTGGTATTACTTAACATCTGCACACGACATCTTTTCAAATATAAGCACGATCCAATACGTTATCTTATCACTACAGATACTTTCATATGATGTATAAGACAAGTTGGGGTTTCCACTGTGCGAATCAAACAAAACACTGGTTGGAGAAATCAGAGAGATAACAAAGCTTCTGGAGAAATCAATACCATTGAATTTACGAAAAAAAAGTGTGCCGGGCTTTTGACACATTTCCATGGAAACATGGCCTTAAATGCACTTATTTGAAACTTTTACGGTAGGGTTGGCATCCACCTGGCATCCACATAACAAACGAAATCTGATTCATTTTTTTTTATTTGTTGAGTCATCCATGATGGTTGTCATATCTTTGGGAGAAATTACAAAAATAAATTCAATTTTTCGAAGCAGCTGCCTGTCCAATTGCTTGCGATTCTTGGTGCCCCAAACTTTCTCTTAGTCCGCAAATTCTAGTTTGAATATGAAGATCTAATTTTCGACGGTGTAATACGCAAATTAAACAGTAGTTAGTAGTTATGGTAATAAAGACTTGCTGGAGCCTCACATACGGTTATGTATAATTTGAAAGAGGGCATCTCTAACAATAATTTGCATAGTCTCAACGTTTCAGTAAATAGACCACTTTCTCCGGTATACATATTACGCATACTGTATAACTTTCGCCGATGCAAAATGTTAAATTACACTACTTTGTTCTCTTTCTTGCCACATTAACTCCACCAACGAACCTTGATATGTCAAGCAACTGCACTAAATGTCGTTTGTCATTAATCATCTTGTGATAATAACGAAAACGATCCTAGATACAGTGAAAGCTATACCAAAATATTGGGGGTAACAGTAACAATGAATATTACACAAGAAGTATCTCATGTGAATCCAAGCCCTGAACAAGGGGAAATGAGGCAAAGGATTTTTTTCTGGATGTTTACAAGTGAAACCTAAGACTGAACAAGTAGATTATCTAACGACACATCCCAGACGACGGTCCGTATCATCCCTCCCTGGGCTTGTATTTCTGTGAAATATCTTGTAAACAAATACTACATTTGTGATGTTTAAAAAGTTGCTCAATATTTGACCCGTGCGATCAGTTTTGGCAAACTACCAGAAAACGGAAAGAAAACGACAGCCCTACTTTATCGCTACAGTTAATGTATTTTCCTCATGTCAAAACCATAGTGATAAAAGTGATAATCGTTTAGTAGTAAGTTGCTAACTACCAAAATGTCGTCCTGAAAACTTTGTTCATGTGCATGTGCAGTAACTAGTAGTAGCAACTCATCCTACATATAAGATACATAGGCTATGAGCTATAATCGGAGGAGAGAAAACGAAAGTACGCGAAAACAATGCAATTACGTACAAAAAGTAGCAAATAAAAAAGTTGTTTCTACAAAACTTCTTTCTCAACTATTTAAGTGATAACTTTCATCGATATCCAATTATTACTGCTCAACGCGTTCCATATACTTTTAACTACAATAACAATGTGTTTTCTTAGGAACCTATTTAGTTTTCTTCATAACATGTAGTTTGTATGCTTCAGTGCTATTGGCGATTTGGTAAACTTTATATCGCTAACAACGTCTAAAAGATCGATAGTAAATACGGGTGGAAGGAAACAGAGCGAAAAATATTTACGAGAAATAGAATTGGCCATAAGATAAAATGATGATTTTCAAAAAAGAGAAATACATACTCCTGGTATAATGAATAGTAGACAAGAGTAGAAATGCGATACGAAGTCAGCCAACCGATCAAACTCATCATTTTGATAATGCGCCACATCAAGTGAAAGTTGTGGAAGAGGATAAGAGAAAGCCTTATAAGAACGTGTTGCTGTCA
>JAAXOA010001073.1:0-17566 GCA_036561885.1 Salina celebensis
TGTCGAAAGTATTCATTTAGAGACTGTGTTTCTGCAGTCCAACTCTACGAATAGGTCAGCGGATAGACTTGTAACGAAATCAAGATTAAACTACTGTCAATACATTATGAAATAACAAGACCTTTGTACTTTGTCGTGGATTCCTTTCTTTCGACAATTCATTCTTTTGGGTCTTTTTTTTTTAGTGTTAAGCCGTTAGACAGCTTAGCTTTGTTTGTTGCATAACTCGATAACTTTTGAAAGGAATTGGGACTTTACTGTTAGTAGATTAAGTGAATATGTTACAATATAAGTTCCTTAACTGACTGCCTATAGTTATTACACCGAATTAGGATAAATATCATAAGGCATTAAGCATAACCAAATACGGAAACATGAATCAATATAAATTCGATAGATACATCTGCAAGTCAAATCTTTAGAACTTTTATCTAAATAACAATGACTTTCACAGTCATTGTCAAATTTTACAATTTTTGGATTTGTTTTATGAAAATGTCATTCCAGTTATCATCAATTTATATTTAAATCGTCTCTGAAACGTAGACAGTAGAATGTTTTTTGTTTGATACACTTAGTCGATAATACACTTTATGAGACCGACCTGTTGGTTCCAGGTAAAAACCCTTATACATACTAAGTAAATTATCCTTTAAAATATTTAGAAGAAGCTAATATGTTTGAAAGCTTTCTTAGATGCAACTTACAGAATCTAAAATGTTATACAATGAGTAAGACCATCAAATCGTTGTTGCAAAATCAATATCTGCAATATTATTCTCTTTGAAGGAAATGTCAAAGAGAATTTTTTGTAACATAACATCCAAACATCACTTTTGGGATGTCCTAAGATTCTTCTCATGTGGCTAATGTCTATTTAATACTGTTTACAATTTTAGAATCAGTATTTTGGGATTGCGAGCATTCGGAAATGAGGCCAATACACAAATGATCTAGAAGTCCAAGTCCTGCATCCTGGACTTACTAACCAGAGTAACATATTCCATACACACCTAGAAATATAATTTATCCCAATCTTTATAACCAGTCGGGATGCCATAAAAGTGAAACAGTTACCTAACCATTTCATTGCACAGGCCTTGAGCGCATTCAGAACTCCCCGCACAATGATTGTTACCCTGGTTACAAACGGAGCAACGGCGGCTAGAAAGGCAATTCCAATCAAGGTCATCAATACCTCTGCAGTAGTACTTGTTAGGTACTTTAGCTGCAAAGGCTCATATGTAATAACGTTCTCAAATATTTGGCGCCGATACGGCAATACGGATTCTTTCGGAACATCAATGTTTTCAAGATTGGACCTTTTCAGCTCATTATATTCTTTTAAATGCAAACCAGCCTGGTGAAATATACCAGCAATAGGTTGAAGTAACACACCGAAGTAATTTTTATACGTCACAAAAGGCAACGTTCGCCCGAACTCAATTTGTGTCACCGCAGGACTCACCCAAAACAGTGGAGAGTTTCGAAATGCTGCTATAATTGGTTTTATGTCGCTCGTCAAAGCAACAAATGTGAGTGGCTTGTCATACGTTATCTTCTTTTGAGTAGAGCTGCAAGTATAAGGTTCTTCTGATCGAGAGGCTTTTATGCTGACAAGCTTATGGATACAAAATGTTTCAACTACAGATTTTTCAACGCGGTACAACCTTTCTACTGTCTCAGTTTGGTTGCTCATGTTACCCGGAGAATTCCGTAGTGTTTCAATACGCCTAAGTAGGTCATTCCGAAGCATTGGATAATCGTCGCCTGTTACTGACCGTATAACGCTTGTTGTTACAATAGTGGCATCGGTTGTCCCGAGATTGTACATGTGATCTATGTATGCAGGGGAGACCAGGGTTGTCATTGAAGAAACCATATCTCCTCCATATAAAGACGTTAGTAAGAGGCAAACCAGCATCCATAAGACGAAAATTAGTTGAAATACTAAGTTGCCACTGACGTCACCGGCTTGATTAATCAAAGGGCTGCACATATTGAGCCAGATCGACCGGTGACTGTGGTTTTTTCTCCAAACATAATGAAATTGGATCCCCAATGCAACCAAAGTAGCGCTGATACAAATCCAAATTCCATTGTCAAATGGGTATAAAAATACCCGCCAACCATTTTTCCGCAGAAGTGTCTTTCGCACAAATGTAACTATCTGATACTTGTCGTCGACGATGTAAGAGCTTACAATTTGTAATGGTGGGAATCCACTATTGAGATATTTTCTCCAGTTTTCTGGAGAAAGTAGTATCTTAAGAACAACAATGCCGTAGGTTGGATTGTGAAACTTTTTGACACTGGAGGAGTGCTCAGTCATAATCGCAGTGGAATTCAGAACCCCGCTAATCAATTTGGCAAGTGCTTGTTCGGTTGGGGAGTTCTGTGTCGTATAGAAAATGAATGGCAGATAGTGATGATTTTTGTTGATGTTTTTCCATTTGGTTTCAATATGTTCCTTTGTTGGCACTTGCATTGAATTTAGCACCATTTTACCCATCCAGTTGGTTTTTTGCGAGTTGCATGGCATACAAACCAAGCTAAATTCAAACTTTCGATGCACCGAATTTTTATGAATAATTATCCTGTAGTCCATGAATAACAAGTAGAAGGATTCCGCACGAGCAATGGTTTTCCAATATTCCTCTCCTAGGCCACCAACATCCCAAATTATAATATAATACGGACCTTCTACGCTGGCAATGAAGTTTGGAAACTTTACAGCCAGTGTTCCGTAAAATTGCATATGGGTTTCCACCAGGTACAAATGAGAGTAACACAACTGGTACTTCTTAAAGATCCACAGAGCATCATCGGGACTCGATGTAGCGAGTAATGGTTTTCCACCCTTCCGCTTTCGAGCGAGATCTGCGAGATTCTCGTCAGTAGGGAAGCTGTCCAGAATAAACGAAAGGAACGGCAACTTCCTCCTTTCGTAATGTTGCTGTAATTGCCGAAACGTTGCATAAGCGGGCGGTGAAGTCTCGTCATATATTACTCGGACTGTGCATCCAGCTAAGCCGAAATCCAGGAATGTTTTTAGCGCTTCAGCAAATCTGGCTGTACCGGAATCACCCTGTACAATCGATTCTCCCGTGGGAAGAAGTAAATAGAATATAATCGGAACCATTTCTCTCACCATGTTTTCAAATTCATTCCAGTCCAGTAAGTAGTACTTATGAATGGTTTGCACTGTCAATTAAATCAGGTTTAGCAAAATATGATTAGTAAGGTATATATTACATTATAGTGGATAACTAGAGAATCCGCAATAGAGTCATTCTAAACACACTTATAGTTTGCGTATTACTTCACTTTAAACTTTGCATCAGCAGTGCACTTTGACGAAACAAAAAAGTCTGCATGAATAAACTCTGGAAGGACAAAGTTAGATATTTGGACAGTTTATTCCAGGGAAAGTGGCATAATCTACAGAGCAATAAATGCGCCGATGTAGAACTGATTCTCTATTTGAAAAAAACGCACTTTGCGATGCACTTGGTAATAGTTCTCAACAGTAAAAGTTTATGCTAACTTGTTTGCTTTGTTCTTGTTTGCTTCTTCCGATAATGATTTTGGAAAATACTAATGTGGAACGCAACCATAGGGTTTATTGAACGATGTTTATCTCCCAACCATTATTCTTTACTAACATGCACAGTAACTCAGATTACCCCAAGCTCCAAAAGTTAAGATAGTGGTTTTAGTTATTGCATTCTGAAACGAAACAATCCTAATCAGAAAAATTAAGAAAGTTTCCACTTGCCGAGTGACGAAAAATGAATATGTGAAATAGATTGAAAAGTGGCTTAGCTGCAAAATATTTGGATGAAATATGTTTGCCACAATGTTGATTAGCTCGGCTATAAACGCCCCCAGGTAATTACAGCGAGCTGATACCATCACGATTCACATAAGAAAAATTGATTGATATTCGCAGTGGTTATGTAAATTTGTCTTTTGAAAGAAAATTACTCGTGACAGCCTAGTTCTTATTATGATGCCTATATTTTGAATTTTCATATTGGTCAGCTTTGTTAACGTGTAATTTCCCTTGAAAGATATATGGCACGTAACCAAACTTCGATCTCGTTCACATAATCGCCGCATATCCTTTTATCATCTTTGTAACGAAATGGGTCCAAATTAAAATATCTTGAAGGTTTCTTATTGTCTGGTAATGACAAAAGAAATCGTAGTTTTGATCAAAAATTTCAACCGCTAATTCAGAGCTAATGTCTAATTCTCTGCTGAGCAGATTAAAACTGGTCAACACTTTAAACAAAAATCACTATTTATCAAAAAATAATTGGTTTCACTCCCAGTTTGCTATTGGTTCTAGATTTTAGCAGTTCTATTTGAATGATCTAGGATTTAAATTACGATTTGAATTCCAGCGTTTGGATGGCAGTAAAATTTGGCATGTTTGGGTACGATTTCAAAAGGAATGCAAATAGTGGATGTTGCAGGATCAGATGCTTCTCAGCACCTTTGTTCACTGCCTGATCTGCTTCACGACGAAAAGTTGAACACTGTTCAACCTGTGGCGTGACGGGAAATTTATACAGCCACCCATCAGCAAGAAGATCGTCGTGAAAACAACGTGTAAAAGCCGGTGTGCATTTGTAACGATGTATCACCACCACCAGTGATTTGATTTAACGCCATATATTAGTACGTGAGGGTTCAAATCTTGATTACCCGAATGAATATCTTGAAAAATATTAGTAAAAAACAGGTATTCAAGGATATGTAATCAACTCACTGAATTTTTTTAGTACTTCTTACGTCCAAATAACTAACCTCTGTATGTTTGTACTCGAAACTAGCTAAGAATGTTATTTTCTTTGTTACTCGAACTGATGCTGGGGTGATGGGCCGAATGGGTTTCTTCATACTGTTGCAGGATTTCTCGTAGATTTTTCCCTGCCCACCAGCATCTTGCTCTATTTGAACTTGTATATTCCTTGTCTGACAATTGTAATCATATGAAAAGTTGATAAATAAATTCAATTATCATGTTTTTGATTCAAAACTACACGTGGAACAGACAGGTCTTACAAATCTGTAAAACACCTGATCAAATTTTGTCGTTTTTATTAGTTTGAACTTGAATATTGTAAATAATACTTTGTGAGACGATATCGGGATTCATTTTCATCAAACGGCAAAATGGTTTTAATGAAACTCTGAATGTATCACTGGAATATAAACTAAGAAAACTTAAGCTACGGAAACACGATAAGCTCAACAGTGGAAACTATTTACACCATCTTGTTGCCTCCTTAACTTAAATGAGCACATAGTTTCAAAACCTTTTATGCGTACATTGCGGGTTAACAAGATCATTAATTAATTACTCACATGCATGCATGGCATTTCATACCAATGTTTACACCATAACATTTACAAGAGCAGGACATTGTAGGGTTGATATATATGCACACGACATCATCCATGTCGTCACAAGTATTTTAGTTTGCATAAATGCTAATTTATTTCTCCATCGTATGCATATTTCCCTGCAAGTATATTTCTCGTTTCTATTAGTTTGCATTTGTTGACGGTGTCTACCAGCACTGGTCACAAAAAAACATACAACGAGATAATAATATAAAGATATCACAAACTTCACAATAATAATCTAACTTTATTACAGCACCAACCAACATGAGATTTTTTATTCAAATCAAACTAATTTTTATTTTTTTTTTCAAAACCAACAACGGCGTGGTACACAAGAAGGTAATTGTCATTCAGTATATTCTCGCAAAAATAATCCTTATGAAAAATAAATCATTTCTTTTTCTTGCTTCAGAATTACAAGTTGTTTGATTCCGTCCAGCCTACAATGAACATTGCATGCAGTTTTACAACACAACTGAATTTTCAATCAGAAATGCTTTGTATGGTTGCTACTTCTGTAAAAATGAGGAACCCCAATCCCTTAACCCTCTCGGTAGTTACTGTAAACAATTTCTCTTTGTCTGTTGTTTCTTGATTCATAATAGTCTTTATTTTCATTGCCTATGATAATGAAAGTTGATCGTTTCGTCGAATTCCTTTATTTTAATTATTGCTTAGCTGCATAGTAGATTTCTTATATATTAACAAATCACGAGATATACATATGTTGAAATTAAGTATACGTATACGCTCACATAGTCGCCTATTAGTATAACTCATAGTTTTTGCATACATGAATTTTCTCCAAAAAACCAAATCCGAAGTATTTTGAGTGGAAATCTTTAGATATATTGGTACTGATTTTAGTACAATCGTGTAGAGCATGGACACGTGTCGCAACACCATTTTATCGGCAGCCAGGATTAGAAAGTATTTGCAATTACTTTATATGTTTCGCTTACATATTTTGTGCCCAACAAGAGACCCACAATGCAAGCGAAAAAACCGTCGCAAACCGAGTTTTAGTGTCGAAGATTGTGACAAAACTAGTTGTTTGGGTATCCGCTTATATTTCAGTACCACGTACAATTTATTCAGTGCAAGGGCAAGATTTATGATTAATATTTTGACGTTCAACTGAAGACTTGCAAATATTCTGTAACCATGAGCATTGATGAGCTCACATACAACATAAAATGTCGCTAGTAGTAACCCCATGGTCCAAACGGCAAAAATAATTATGACATTACCTGATAGTTTAGCTGCCGTCACCGGCATATTACCTTCGGCGGCAATGTTTGTGCCTTGGGTTGGGTCTAGAAAACGATGCCACCAAGTGATGATTCCTGACTCCTGCATACCCCACATGCGCTTTATAAAGCCCATGCTAACACTTGGGCCAAAAAGAATTTCTGTAATGCCACTCGTGAATACATCATTGCCAATATGTCCACCTACACGTTTTTTATACTTGAGGGCAAGTCTGGCAGGCAGCAACACTGCTACGGATTTGTTTATTTGGAGCTCCGAAATTAATATTGTCTCTGCCTCTTTCCGGTATTTTAGGGCAAGATCCAAATCTAGTCGACTTATATTACTTCTAGGTATTGGAAAGTTTGTTGCAGCTCTAAAGTTAGACATTATTAATTGAAGGGACTTGTCTGGTACACTTGATATCTTGTAGAGTCTCTGAATATCGTCCTTGGTCAGATTCCACCGTTGTCGTTCAAACTCAAGAGAACTTATTTCCGAATTTGCCATTATGGTTGTCCGATTATCGTGCATGTGGTAAACGGATATGGACGCGTCCGAGCTTTCTGTATTATGTAACTCCAGAACTTCGTTGCCATTCAAATGTATGTGAATAATTTCTTCATTTGGTGCTATTTGGATCTCGTGGGAAAGTCCAGTTATTCGTGAGTATACGATAAATTGATCCTTCTCAAGTTGCTCAAGGGTTTCATACACAAGCTGCTTTCGTGGAAGGACCATATTATAGACATTGTTGTTCTTGTATGCGTTGCTTAATAGCATTGAGACCAGATATACGCCAGCTAGTGCAAATGTCGCTTTGTTTTGATTTCCTTGGGGAAAGCTAAATGCGTCACCCTGCTCGAGTAAGCACTTCACGACTGCCAACATTTGTCTAGTAATACTTACTCTGTTTCTGGGGTAAATAAACTTGGCAATTGCCATACTCGTAGATATTAGAATTATCACCGAAGAAGCCCAAATATACCAATCAAAGATGTTTACTAGCTCCTCAAACGGTAATTTAGATGATCCACGTAACTGAATGGTTAAAAAACGAAGGATATTGGATGTGTCATTGAAGTACATCATTGCCGTCAATGGATGTGAAGTGAATAAATGATCCATTTTATATATACAGGTTCCGTGGTGCATTAAATACTGAAGGTCATTATGAATTGTGATCCTTCCGTTGAATGTCGTACAAAGAGAATCCTCTGTGATCATGTAGGAGAAATTTCTCATAATCGACTGTAGAATATATGCCTGAGCGTGATATATTAATCGCTCCTTTCCGTCGTTGTCTTCGTTCATAAAAGCTTTTAAGACTCTTTCCATGAGATTTATACTGTTGCATTCCAATAAAGCATCCTCAAAACTGTATTCAGGACCTTCCGTGTACAATTTGACATGCCAGTAGTGCAACATATTAACCTTCGGTGGATACCGAGGTGTCCAGATCGCGACCTCAATTTGTGAGCTAAATTCGCATTCATCATATGTGTAAATAGCCGATACAGAATGATACGTGTCTGTCCCATTTTCATTTTGTAGCAAGCTGCCTTGTATATACACACCTTTCACAAAAGTGGGTGTCAACCTCAAGCTAAATCCATGATGCACAACATTCATGCACAACTCATTGTAATAGCGTCTCTGTAAAGTTTTGAGTTTATCAATGAAGATGTTCAGCCGTGGAACCAATGGTGCTCCTGAGTAAAATTCTATTGCAGTTGGATAGGAAACGCCAGGGTGCATATTTCTGTTATAATTGGGAAGAAACAAACTTATTTCAATTTCACACTGCCATGGTCTTGTGAAAGAAGCATACGCTGACACCAAAATAGTTGAACAGTAGCCCAGATTACCTCCTGCTTGGCGAATTACTAATGTCTCATAAAAGTTTGGCGAAGAACAGTTCATTAGGGTAGATGCGTTTGATAATTTGCTGTAAGCAGTCCAAACGAATCCTTCGTCATACTTAGCCACTGCCATCATCAGTTTCAACTTTCTTCTTATTGTTGGTGATGTTACTTGCAAAATATCTACTTGTTTGAAGCTTGTAAGGAACAGAAGGCAGCGGTCAGCATTCAATGGAGTTAAAATATCCTGCAGATTTGTAATTGGAGGCGAATACTCGCTTAGTTTTTGGTTTGTAGCTTTTGCGACATTGATACTTCGTCGTTGCCACTTCGCTAGTGGTGGTAGCTGTAGCTCTGCACTGTTGGGGTCTATTAGTGAATATTCCCTGCAGCATACTTTACGTATTGACACTGCAAGAATAAGAACTATGTTTACGATGTGGCCGTGAAATTGAACCATTTCAACCAGAACTTTTGTATTGTGGCTTGAACGTGTATCTGTGAAATGTGAGCTGAGTTTGGCCGTGGAAATGTTTTGGCTGTAATTTGGTTTCAAAATGTGGTAGAAAGTAGGACGCTCGACAGGAAGCTCATTACAGTTGTATAATTGGAAAATTCAGACAGCTAAAACTGTTTTTTATCGTAAACTCATTTCAAGTTGTTATGTACTCATACTAGAGACGAATGAAATGATGAACAGTCTCCTCAGGTTTTTGTAACGAGGGGTATTTTCCTTAAGGCGGCTATGAAGTTTTCGGGCTTCGTCACTACTTTCGAGAAGTAAGATTTAGTGTAAGCATAAATAATTTGCAAACTTCAGGGAACCTCAAGAATATCCTCGTGAATGCGATGTTTAAAGCATCTCTGAATATGCCATAATGTAGCACAAATGGTCTTATATGCTAATACCTTATTATGTGACGGTTAAAAAATCTCGTTAAAACAGCGAGACAGTCGTTACGAACTGTATTGATTGCCATCTTCATTTCATTACACTAATACCTATATTTGGTATTAAAAAAGCCACGTGGAACAAAAAGTCTTACATATATAATATAATGCCTCATCACATCACATTCAATTACGCCACATAAACCAATGAGACTATCCATTTTTCATGAGTGTGGTATGTAATGTAGTAATTATAACTTCGCGAGGCAATAAGGGGTTCCCTGTTCAATCTGATGGATCATCTTGACAAGACTTGTGGCTCTAATAATCGCAGCAGTGGTTACATAAACGTTATACATTACCAGAGAAAGGTAGGGGAAAACATTTTTGTACTCGTGTCTAACAACTGTAGCAAAGAAAATAAAACTCCTGGACCCGGATACAGAGACCGTGTTATCCCCACTATTTACATGTTAGGACCAAACTCAAATCCAGCGAATGAAAATTTAATCTTTGACTCCAATCAAATTGCCTGTTAAATATCCCATCCCATGTTTCTGCATCCGCGTATCTATAGAATGTGTTAACTCACATTTTGATTCGATTTTCGAAACTGCTAATCGCAAGACTAATAATTTTTTTCATACGAATTAGATGGCTTATTACGTGTGCCAAACTTGAGAAGGTTTGAGTTCGAAAAGATTCTATTGATGTTGTTTGATTGATGAAGATTCACAACACTGTTCCTCTATTCAATATCTCGCAATAATTGTTGCGGTGGACTCGTGTTAATAACCATAACTGCTGCCATAACTGCCATAACTCGGTCTGAAAATTAAAAAACGAAGCATTATTGCCATTTATATTGTTTGTGACAGTCCAGCCCACCTTTAGGCTCCATAAATATTTTGCAAATCCGTTGTAAAACTATTGTAGTGACACTGCATAGAATAATTATTACTGTTTATTTCGGTCATTTGTTACGTAGTCAGTTATTCACAACAATAAGTCCATTATTTTATCCAAATGAATTCATGCTAGTTTTTGTATGACCGACTTATCAATTCTATCCGGTAAACCAAGCCTTAAATTAGCAATTAACTGGAAACAGTTCAGTTTCGAAAACTGTATCTAAACAATGTGGTACATAATGATAATGATTTTCTATACAGTTGTATGCCATTACTTTGCAGTTAGCAAGGTCCTGAAAGTTCCCCGGGACACTCCACTGTAAAAGTTTAGTATCGCTATCTTGCCAAGGACAAATTGCTTCCCGTAAGAATACACTAACGGCTTGCATGATTTACAAAACTTTTTCATCTCTTTGTTCTCCTTCGCTGATCCCCAGTCATGTCGTCTCCAGCTGGAAAGTTTCTTCCTACCACCAACAAAGAATGTGCAACAAAGCTGCAGAAAAATGCTGTATGAAGCGAATGTAAAGCAACATGCAAAAAGCATTGGTAATTTAGCCACAATATCAAGCTGTGGCCAGAATCGTAAAATAGCGGATATTGAATAAATAATTAGTCCCATTTGCATTGTGTTGGCCCAGACTAGGTAATGCCCAAGTGAGTAACACAGAAGTAATTGCTGGTGGAGCAATTGAAGGGACCGAAATGTTTGTTGAATTCGGTGACTGCTTCTAAACTCTGGTATTGACAAATAGCTTTTGCCTCCACCAAGTCTGAGTTCTTTGACTATTAAGATATACAAATAGAAAGAATATTGAAAAAAGAACCCCACTGTTACTAGCTGCTTTCAGAAATGAGGTGGCAATGACATAAGATTGAAATATGACCACAAAGCTATAAACGACAAAGTTGAATTGATCGGCAGGAATTAAAGCTCCAAGGAAAATGAAGCCTCTTGGGTTCCAAATTAGTAATATAGTCACGAGAATTACTAGCATACCGAAGCCAGCGTTGTGAGCCACCAATGCTAGTTCGAAGTACGCAAATATTCCGCGTGGCCGGTTGGGATTAAATCTGGGCATGAATTCACCTGTAACATAATTTAAAATCCGTTGGTGGAAATAAAAATGGAACCATTAATTATAACTCCTTGTTCGCTGATTTGAAGCTCGAGGTTTTTATTTGGAACACGCTTACCTTTCACTTCTGAGAGAAACGTTGCCATTCCGTTATAAAGATCACGTAATGACTCAGCCTTATGAACCAAACCAGAATTTAGTACTAGAATTAGGACCAATCCAACCTCCAGAGCCATTGCCAAATGAAACATGCCTGTATCACCATTATTATGGTGCTTGAGTGCAATCCAAAAGCCAGCGAGACCTACCACAACGCCCATTATGAAGCTAATTTTAACGCGGCGAAAACGTTTCTCGTCTTTGACAATCGTGGTTTTGGAGTTGCAAACAAATCGAAATGGAGACGAACAGAAATATCCGCCAAGTACTACCCTCAGTTCAAGTTGTCCTTTTACTCTCTCAGAAATCATATCGGTTTGTAATTGGTAAATTTTATTTCAAACTAAGAAGTAAAGTGGCAGGAAAAGAATGACACAGATTGTCGTAATGTCTCCAAAAAAGAATTCTTAGAAGCGAATCGAACGATGACGGAAACTCTTTTGAATGCCTCTTACGAGTTGATGCTCGCTATAGTTTGCCAGTCCAAGGGCAAATGCAGGAGCAACGTCTTATTAAAAACTAGATAATCCTAATAATAGGCAGTATGCAATGTGGCATTATGGATATTTCACTTGAAACAACTTGCAGATTGTACGATCCTAGTTATTATTCGACTTTACATATTTCAATCAGTTATTTTTGGAGATATCATAAATCTAATCGTCGTGAGATGAAAATTAAATTTCAGTTTGGCCGTTATATACAGCCAATAATAGAACGAAAACCAATTATTTTGCTTTTAAAGGGTTTTTACTTTTAATCATTGTCATATGTAATTCTTTCCAGGCTCAAAGAATTGGATTTTTGATTTTCGCTCAATAATATAAAAGCTCGATTTTATCCAATTAATTTTGCACTTCCATTGGCTATCCGTAAATATAGTTTTAAATGGATATTTGAACTCGGTAATAGTTTGTTTATGGGTCCGTGGTTGGAAAAGATGACTTGAACAAGAATAATCGGAACGGAAGAAACTTCAAGTATTACTTGTTTTTAATTTGTTATTTCAAAGAAATGTTTGCCAACATCTATCCGATATATGACTCCCGAGTTGAGCCAACAATTATCTCTTTCGTCATATTTTGGGGGTAAATTCTGGCCTAATCTAATAGTGGAAGACTGCCGACACAACAAGACACGTCATAGAATATCAAATAATATATATTAAATACTTGTCAAAATGTTTATGCCACTTGAGTCGCGCAGGACGAATAAACGTTCCTCTGTATGGCTTGTTTTCTCAAGTATTTTTGAACTGGCCAGCTGGCGTGACGGAAACAGACCGCAAAAAACTGGGCCGTGGTTTACTTTCCTACCAAACGCTTTTAAGGCTCAGTGCCTGTAAGGCTCAAAAGGCTTATATCCATATTTATTTATTTATTCAAGCATAATTTAGTATACATCTTAAGCAATTCCATTACACGTCCATGGAATTGAAAATGACATAAAGTACAATTTCCGAATTAGCGACAAAATAACACAGTGAAAGAGGAAACTCAATAAAACAGAAACAAAGAAGAGGTGCAAGCTGCTCCGCAAGGGCGCTGTGCAAAAGATTACAATATTAAGAAAAGAAAAAAAAAACACGCACCGGTAAACTAATAGATTACCTACGTTGACTCACGAAGTAATTTTATTAAAGAAGGAATGGAGGATTTCTTGTAACGTTCACTTTTTGCCGGAACAATCCGAAAACTGTGCTGGTTTTTATTGTACCTACTGCTGTACCCATCTTTTCTTTGGATAACAAAAGGATCCAAGAGGAATTTGAATCTTTTGTTCTTCAATGTAGAGGTTCCAAACGAGAGTAGCAATTTTTTCCAGCGAGATTCAAGCATTTCCAGGTTGACACTTTTACACACATTTTCATAATTACTCTGACAAATGTATGAACCAGTTATTATAGAAAGGGCACGCTTTTCCACACTAACTAATTTTTTGCGGAGAACAACTGTTAAGCTTGAAGACCACAAGACTGAACAATATTCTAATATACTTCGTATGTACATGATATAAGTTAACTTCAACTGTTGTATCATGAAACCAAAGCTTTTAAGCTTCCGTAAAATATATAACTTTTTACAAGCTTTTGTATAAATATTGTTGACATGATCACTCCAATCACATTTATCGTTGATTAATACTCCAAGTAGTTTTGTTTTGTCGACTTTGGGTATCACCACACCATTAACTTTAATTTCTTGGCCACTAAACCTCTTTCCCTTGGAATTGTCGATTATCATTACTGCACTTTTGGATGGGTTCACACACATTTTTTGCTTACTCATTAAGCTACATACAGATTCCACATATTCCTCAATACACGGATTTTCATTGTACTTCACAGCTTCCGCGATGCACATGTCATCGATGAAAGCATTCATGATGTTGTTCTGATTTTTATGTTTACATGTAAATTCGTTGAGTAACGCATCAATCATGCATATGAAGAGAATTACGGCAAGCTTTGTTCCCTGAGGTGTAGAATTTGTAATTGTTTGAAAGTTTGATGTGAGGTTTCCATGTCTGACACATTGCGATCTTTCACTGAGAAAATTTCCAAGCCACATTATGTCGTTCGGGTTTATGTCAATCCTTCTTAAGCAGTTCAAGAGTTGATTGTGGTCAACAAGATCAAAGGCTTTTGACAGGTCCAAAAGCACCAATATAATATAAGTGTTTTGTTTTTCAAGTGTTTTCATGATGAAGTCATACAGGGTAACCAAGTAGTAAGCAGTGGAAGATTTTTTGATCGCACCAAACTGCGATATATTCAACTTTGTAATCACTTGCTGGTAAATTCTATCAAACATGAACCCCTCCATAACTTTGCTAAATATATTAGTCTGCGTGATTGGTCTCAGATTGCATATACTGATATTGTCGATATCCTTCGGAAGGGGAGTTATGAAACCCTTTTTCCATTCGCTTGGAACACTCATGGTTACAAAGCTAAAGTTTATTAGATGCGTGTAAAATGGAGCTATAAGCACAGACGCCATCTTAATAAATTTAGCAGGAAGAGCCCCAGGTACATTCGATTTTGTCTCTTTTATCCTATCCAAACTTTTAAATACTGACAACTCATTAACTTTTAACACATCATTATTCATTAGTTCAGAGATTTGTACATTTTGTAGTGGTGGATACCGCGTGTTCACCTCAGAAAAAAAATCGTTGATTTTATTGAGAGTGTCTGAGATGGTAATATTTTCAAGCATGCTTATTTGTGGCACTGCAGCACTAGTTGATTTCATATTACAAATAGACTTTGTTATTCTGTGAATTGCATTCGAATTAGCAGCAATTTTTTCTTGGATTTTAATGTTGAAAGCCTTCTTTGCATCAGATATCTTTCCGCTTAATATTTTGTTTGTGACGATGTAGTCCTTCGATCCAGGCGCAAAACGGTTGCGGGATTTGAGGATTGCTTTCACTTCACTATTCATCCACACTTTGTCATTTAGCACAGAGGATCTCTTAAGTTTAGGGAAGCTCACCTCAAAGGCATTTCCCATCACAATTCGCATGAAAGTTTCTTTGAAATTGACGCATGTGGATGAATAAAATGGGCTCCAGTTCACTTGTTCTATCAAGTATTTGAAGTCATTTAGGTTCTCTCCAGTATAGTTTCTGTACGTAGTTGTTCTTCTTGTGCAAGGCTTCTGCTTGATAATTTGCAGTTGTTCCATATATATGCAGACATGGTATCGGCTACACGCCTTTAGCGGGGGCAGAGCGACGGGATGATCATACCAGTCATGCATATTTGTGAAAACCAGATCCAGTTTTGAGCCATGTTTGACATTGCTATCAATATATGTATGAAATTTTATTAATTGCTGCAGATTTGTTATACTTGAGAAGTTATGCACATATTTCCATTTATTGAAGTCTCCCATGATCAAGAATCCGGGGGCGGCATATTTTTTGGTTACGTTTTCGACTAGATTTGTTAATGCTTTGTATAGCTTATATTGTGTAGAACTTGCACTTGTCGGAGGAATGTACACACATACTAGTGCAATTACTGAGACCTGTCTCGGTAAGTAATTTGGTCTCATCACACAACAAACAATTTCAAAATCAGCCGCATTGTTGTACACAAAATTGTTATACTTAGCACAGTTGATATGGTTCTTGATATAAAGGGCTACACCACCACCTTTTCTATTTTCACGCTTTGACTCAAACAAATTGAAATTTTGCATCTTAATGTCATTGAAAACAGAGCTCCACGTTTCAGTAATTCCAATTACATCTAAGTCAGGTCCTGATACTGCTAACGCATCCAACTTTTCCTCGTTTAAAGAACACGCATTGGTGTAAAGTAGCCGTGGAAAAGTATAAGCATTTTTGATTGTTCTTTGAGTTGTTCTTTGTTTCGAGCCACGTCGACCTCTCTTCCTTATTCTAATTGATAATCCTATTGAGTGCCAGTGTTGCTGTATTAAGTACTTGTCATTTTTTAACATATCGTTCATACTTTGCCTGGGATGCCTTCAAGGCATTCTCTGATAAATCCTTTTAGATCATCGCTCTCCACACAGGTTATAAGTGTCGACAGTTGCTTTCGTAAAGCTGACGTGTTTGTGGTGTAATTTTTGATGTTCACAGTAAATTCCTCTATCGAAAGGCAACCGTGAAGGAGAAGTAAGAGAAGGTATTCATTTTTCAAGGCTCCACCAGGTACTACCCAGTCCTTCCACTCATTTTCGTATGACGATGTGAGGATTAACTTATCAAAGAACATGCTACATTTTCTGGTTTTTATTGCGTTACTTGGGCTTGACTCTGCAGTAAAGACTTCATTTAAAAGGGATTCCTCCTCCCTTACTTGGGTCTTAGACCTTTTACGTACTCGTGTGTTGCTACCACTGCTTGATGTTGATGTAGAATGCGAAGATTTGGAGGACTTTGGGGTTGTTGGCTCTGACACACTACTGCTGGTTTTTACATTTGCATCCGTTTGCATAATTTCACAATTGTCAGTTTCCAAGACACCTTCATTCTGTATGTTGACACTTTCACTCTGTATGTTGACACTTTCACTCAGTATATCAACACTTTTACTATGCATGTCATTTTGATCAGTTTCACCTTGTGCAGACAAATCATCACGAACATCATTTTCAGCAGGCTTACTGGAAGCTGCGTCTTGCTTGTTGTCTTCAGAGGTATTCAAGCTCTGGGTTTCAGGCTTTTGTGACGTGACTGTTGATGATTCTGCTTCTGGGAAAGCTTCTTTGTTCTTTGGACACATCCTCCTTTCATGCCCACGTTCACCACATTGGTAGCATTTCATTGCGCCATACTCAATCTTAACACGAAATATGTCATATCCAAAGTCTATATTTGCATAGCTAGGGATTGGATTTTTCGGATCTTTCATGATCATTTTCACCACACCACACCACAATTGTATGGGTTGTGACATGTTCAAAGCCATCGGGAATTCCTTTTACAGGAATTCGCATGGGCCTTCCCTTGATTTCACCATATTGGGAAAGGAAATTGAACAGCACGTTTACGTTGGGCAACACTGGCACTTCCTTAATGAACAATGTTTTCACTCCAGAAGTGAACCGTTTTACAGGCAACATAAAACCGTTGACCTCGAGTGTATCGTTTGCAAGGATTTTGTCGACATCCTCAGAAGTCTTGAAGAAAATTGCGTAATTGTTCCCCATGATTTTGCCGATTGACACAATTGATTTTTTGTCCACAAACGCTGCAAATGCGATTAAATAATCACGTTGATGGAGTGACTTTAGGTACTTGATGACCACACCATGTAACTGGAATCCATCCATTATTGTATGTAAGTTAGTGTAGTGGCAGGTTCAAAGGCTCAACAATGCCAGGCTCAACCACAGACAGGCTCACAGGCTCAAACACTGACAGGCTCAAAGGCTCAACCACTGATAGGCTCAAATGCTCAAACACTGACAGGCTCACAGGCTCAAACACTGACAGGCTCACAGGCTCAAACACT
>JAAXOA010001074.1:0-17551 GCA_036561885.1 Salina celebensis
TAACTTACGTTGGGTCACCTCTGATGTAGGAATCATTCGAAGACGATTTGGAAAGTTTCGTCAAAAGATTTTCGTTTTTGTCGAGTAGCTCAATTTGATAACCTCCCTTGATATAACATGAAATAACAAATTTTTATGTAATACTAAACTTACTGAGAATTAGCCATATGAATTTAGCTCACCTGATGAGGATATGAAAGATGCCAGGTAACGTTGATTGTCGATCCTGCTTTTAGTACCGTCCTATATTTTCCTAATTCATACAAAGAAACTCTGCGTTTCTAGATGCTACTAAATCCTTGATAATAATGTAATTTTCAAGATTAAGCACCTTTTGGCATTCCACAAGGAGGCTTTGTACGAAAAAAGTCCAGGAAATCTAAGTCGATTGTCCGCGCCGTTGGAAATGTGAGGGCGACGTGGGCTTCAGTCACTTGAAGCAAGTACGCAGACACTGATATTGTTATGAAACTTAAAAACTTCGCCATTATTTTAACAACGCATGTATATACTATTTTACACTGATTAACGCTATTTTAAAAGCATAATCTGATTTAATGAAATCAATTCCAAGTTTTCACCTATAAAAACTGTCACTCGAAGTGTAGACTTCCGTGCAAATGTAACCTCTGATTATGCTACTCTGCAAAACACATCAATTTTAATTTGCATTTGTAGTTACAATTCTCTTATCTAACAAAGAATCTGTACCATATTTTTAAAACTGCTTATATCCTGTCACTTGCACTGTCCGACATGCATGCACTCATGAATTAACTTTCAAAAAAAAACTCGGACACCAACGTAAAGAATCTAACAAAGAATCTGTACCATATTTTTAAAACTGCTTATATCCTGTCACTTGCACTGTCCGACATGCATGCACTCATGAATTAACTTTCAAAAAAAAAACTCGGACACCAACGTAAAGTAACTGTACACTCACAGTTTTACCGATTCTCGCCAAATATTAATGTTGGGATACAAAAATGCAACCTGCAATTTCAAAGGGTGGATGCATGAATCGTTAAAAAATGCATTGGAACGACCAATTGTACAATTTTACAAAGCTAAAATTAAATCACGCAACGTAAACAGTGTTGTCACACCAAATGACTCTGTTCGACTACTGGAGAATTTCGAATATTCATGACACTTTTTTTGCACTGTTTGCATGGTACATGGTAATTCATTACCGCAACATCGTGAATCATCAGAGTTTTGTATTGCATTGGTGAGAGATGAAGATGAATGAATATCCGGAGTCATCATCATGACAAGGATTACACTTTTTTTTCTATTGTTAGAAAACAATGAAGCGCATTTATTTTGCAACTTTTCTTAGTTGATCTGTTTTATGAGTGTGAAAATTGGAATGGATAAAATAGAGAGGAAGTAAGGTTGCATGTTTGAAATCAAAACGAAAAAGGTAGAATTTATCAGAATCGAATTGAATGGAAAACAAAACTGTGCCAATATAACCGCCTAAAATGAAACATTGTTACATAACTGAAACCTTCTAAAACAGTTTCATTCTTTTCGTTGTAACCCTAATGCTGTAAAATTCCTTGTGAAACAGAATGGAATGCGTCACGAGAAATGAATGGGCCATTAAAAGCGACGTGATCGTCCTAAAAATGACTTATGACTGGTTTCAGGCACAACCGAATGTTTTTGGTTGTGTTCCAGTTTAAGGCGAGTTAGAGCATGGATGCTTTCAAGGGGTTTTCAAAACATTTCTTCAAGTTAAAGTCATGGATTGTGGGAAAGATTTGAATCATATGAAACCGTAACACAATGGCCGTATAGAAACGTAATTTTTAAGAATTCCAATTCTAATCTCGATTTTACTGTATTAATATTCCCCTCTGCATTTTAATCTTACGTAAATGTTACAAATATTATAGCTGACAGTAGTAGAGAATTATCTTAATTATATATCTTGAGTCTTTTCAAGTAAGCTTGCGAATAGTTGCTCTGCTATTACCGATGCCTGTGCTGCCGTCAGTTCATTAAGATGTTCTTTACCCTCAACCATTCCCCCGACAAATTGTCCATCACCCAAGAGCCCGTCTTCCACCTCTTCTGCCGTTTGCAAAACCCTGATATCGCCTAGAGTTGAAAACGTTGAAAACTCCTCCTCGTCAGCGTCTGAAGTAGCCTCTTTACTTTTCTTCTTCAGTTTCCAGTCTTTACAACCACAGTAGGTCCTCGGAGTCCTTGGTTTCTTATGCGAGCGCCTGATCACACGGACAGGGGGCTTCTTTTTCTTTTCTTCGCAATCATCTTTGAAGCAAAAATCTTTTGCTAATGCACCAATGTTCATAGTTTTGAAAAAGTTAATATCCTTCTCTGCTCTCCACATTTCTCCGGATAGCTCTGAGAGCACCTCGGTGGTCGGCTTGAAATTAATTTTTCCTTCAGATTTCAATTTCATTCTATGGTNGGCTTGAAATTAATTTTTCCTTCAGATTTCAATTTCATTCTATGGTAGCGACCAACTTTTCCTATTTCCATTTGAACTTGTCTTAAAAACTCCCTTTGAGTTTCACCAGAGCTCATGCTGTTGAAGTAGTCTGTGAGAAAAATAACAGGATCTTCTGGATGGGCGTGAAGGAGCTTTTTCATAGCAACAGAAATTATGGCGTGAACTTCCGGGTGCTGTCCAAGATACTTGTAGTTTTCTTGTCGAACTTTAAACTTGAATCTTTCAACCTGACGTTTTCTCTCTTCAGCGATAGACTTGTAGTCAAAATCGGTGGTCCCATGAGGGTGAAGGTACGCCCGATTGTCTGCTCGCAATGAGAACGTATTTTGAAGCTGGTAAATACGGCTGAGACGTTCGTCATCGGTGACTTTGTAGAGAAAATCTCTCAACTCTTCGTCATCTCTGCTTGGAGTGGAATCAAAAGCTGCGTCTTCCGAACTACTGTTGGGGTTGTATCCTCCTACGATGTAGTCGGGGGCAATATTGGAGTATGCCACATCACCGAACAGGTTCCCCTCTTGATCTACGCGAATGTCGAACTTGTCAGTCTCAAGGATTGTCTGGGCACTGGGCTTATCGTCCATTTTCTCAGCTTTTTTTAGTAAGATTTTTGAAATTCTTTATGGGATAATGTGTATAAAAGCTTTTTGGGTTTTGAATCTTTTTTTAGTCTTTTTCTGATTTCAAAAGTTTGAGCATTCACAAAATGATATAAAAATTATATTGACATTTGACATGTAAATAACCAACCGGTCATAACAACATAATAAAAATATGTTATGTAATGGAACTAAGCGATCTCTGTGTCTGACGTTTTATGAAAGTTGAAAGTGTGAGTCAGAACTTTTCCAGATGCTTTTAATGTTTTCTAATTCAAAATATGAGTCCAAGTGAAAAATGAATGGGCGTGGTAAATCCATTCATTTGCCCATCATCACGATCCAAGTAGAGAAAATACTCTCTCCAGGTCCCTTAACTAGAAAAGACAGGGATTGCGTTGATGGCGAATCTTTATTTACCCGTCCATACGTAAACGCACAGCAATATGTCATCATATGCGTTCGATAGGTGGGTGGTTCCACAATGCAAACTACAGGCAATATTTTATCCTTCCCATTTCTACTTTATGTTTCAACCTGTGACTGCCTTTTCGACAGGTATTGTTACAGAGTAGTAGAACTCAGAGTAAAAATCAAGATGAAATATGGCTTTCCTTTTCCGCTCATATGCATCGTACTTACTTGGCTAACAAGAAATTGGCCTGCTGTTACACACTTTTACACTCCTTTACCATTACTGCCTTCTAAAAAATGACGCTGTCCATGCTCCAAATGGAGATACTTGCATGTTTTCTCATACACCCCTTGGTCGATTTGACGCTGATAGGATGGAGGTTTCTATTTTGCGTTAATACCTAAGAAGAAATCCATTACCTCCGCTGCTGTGTGTGAGTGAAAAGTAGAAGATAAATGTGTTGAGTATGTTGCACATGTAGACACGCAACTCAACCTGAAATATGAATTGCCTGCGTGTTGTAACAACTGAAAATTAACTCGGTTTAAATTGAAGAGACGGAGTGGAAGAGTTAAAATGAAAAATTGTGACTTCTTGTAGGTACGTGTGTAACTTTTATGAGGCTCTTTTTGGTCCGTCGGCTGTAAAGTATGTTGCTCGTTAGTTTCTTTCCAGTTCATTATCGATGTTGTCATACAATGCAACATTCATATTAACTTTGGGTGTACATGAAAAGGAGTATGAGGTTGGAAGAAATGTTAGTAAGGAAGTAATATAAGCCAAAGTAGTCTTTGGTTGTATGATAAAGTACAAAAGCTGATTCTGATAAAGATTTTTTTATATCGTGTTGTAAAAAGCCTGTCGTAATCGTAATGGAGCTGGCGTAAGAGGATGGAAGAGAAATAAGGCAGGAGAGTTTGTGCACCGTATTTGTCAGAGATGAGATGATGATAGTAGACATAAATTGTACGCAAAGCTAATCTAACACTGTCAAAGTCAAGAACCAGAGAAAACCATTTTCCAGGGGAGAAGGGCTGTAAAAGTGGTTGTAAATGATGCTGTTCTATGCATTTCACAAGATGTTGAGGCAAAATTTAAGAGGTTGTGGTTACATTCAAGATAAATAGATAAAGACGTTTGCAACGTACTGGAGTATTCATATTGCAGCTAAAACCCACGAAAGGGTTTCGATTTTATAAACCATAACTAATTTCCATTCAGTTTTTTACTCTACAAGTAGTAGTAAAAACCGTGTGTTACTTTAATACATGCATAATCAAAGCAATATTGCGTTTACGTAGCACAATTACCCCGGCTTTGTATTTTATCTTGAGAACTTATTGCCGAATACTGGTGATTTCCCAGCTCATGGTATCCTTCGCAGTTGTGATATCGGAGAAACATGAACTGCATCCTGTCAAATCCTTCTTCTGCTGCATGGTCTTCAATGAGCTTTTGTGTATCACTGTCGACAATTGGAGTTCTGGAGATAAGGCTCCAGCCGCGTTGATTAGCCCGTTCCCAGCAAGTAGAAAAGAAAGACGAAATTTTTGTTGTCTGTTAGGGTAACGTAATGTCTTGAGACATCAGGCTTTCCTGGAGCTGATTTTTGAACAAAGTCAATTACGCCTTTTTGATCAGTTGCTCTAAGTTCGTAGTTGCCAATGACACCCCGTCCAAATCCATATAGCCGTGCTTCTTTGTTGGAGGTGTTTACGTATGATTGCAAACAAGTGTCGTAGAAAAACTCAAATTCACGCAGGCTTGAAAATTGTGGATATTCTGAAACAATGTGGTACAAATGGTATCTGCTCCCTGCAGATAGATATGGGAGGGATGCTTCTGAAAGCTTCAAATATTCCATAACGTTAGTTTCCGTTAGCACAAAATAGAACACCTTTGTCCCTAATGAATTATTGATAATCTTACCCATGTAGTATTTATATCTGCCTGAGGTTCATGTGGGACACAAGAACCTTCCTGGAACGAAGACGCATTCAAAGAGTACGTGGACGAGGGAAAACCCACAAACACAAAATATGATATTGCTAGCAAATGTAACGAAAAATACATTGTCAATGGTCAGGGAAAGGCACACAAAGCTTCTTGAAAGTCTGCATAGACACTGACCAGAAATATGCAAAGCTAACATTTTCATAAACACATGAAAACAAAATCAAGTGCTATGAAAAAAATTGGAACCAGTTGTAACTCGCATGTAGGTATGTATGTTTGTGCAAATAGTAGTATTTGAAGCAAATGATTGGCATAAGCAGGTTTCCAAAACAAGTGGTATCTGCCAAAATGACAGAATTTCTTCATTCTGAAGTTGCAGCTGTACAACCGGTCACTAATATGAAATGCGCAGTACCCACTTGTACCCGAACTATGAATAATTTACATCGATCCTGGAGTTTCATAAAGATTTTTATATTTAGAATGTATTTGAAATTTTAGTAAAAAAAACGTTCCGTGAATACATTGATTTCAGCCGGCATAACATACTGGTTTGCGACAAACTATTTTATCTAGTACTATTCAGTCCTTCATATTTGTTTGTAATATAAACAAGCTAGATTTGTCCATCTCTAAACATTCTCTCGCTCAGCAGGCCCGCTGCAGAAGTTTTCCTTCCATATACAACACGGTACTTTGGGACACTTCCTGGAACGGGGCTGTGAGAGCTGCAACTGTTGTAACGAAGGAAAACAAACTGGTTCCTATCAAATCCTAAGGATTTAGCATGGTCTTCAATAAGTCTTTGTGTCTTGCTGTCCAGTGTTGGAGTACGCGTGATGAGGCTCCATCCACGTTGGTTCGACCCTTGCCAACAGTTAGCAAAGAAGACGAAGTTTTTGTTATCGGTAAGAGTAATATATTGTCTGGATACGTCATCCATTCCTGGAGTTGGAAGTGGCACAAAGTCAAGAACACCCTTTTGATCTGTATATCTAACATCGTAGTTGCCAATCACGCCAAGTCCAAATCCGTATACTAAGCCAATGCCTGTAGTTGTGTTCATGTACGTTTGCAGGCAACTTTCATAGTTGAACTCAAATTCACGCATATTCGCAAACTGAGGATGTCCTGAAGCGATACGGAACAAGTTGTATTTGCTTCCACCAGAAAGATATGGTAAAGATGCAGTGGGACAACTATAAAATCGTTTGATAATGCCAAGTTAGAACAATTTCAAACTATTAAATATATTTTATACGCAAAATCTTACCCATGTTGTATTAATATTAGCCTGAGGCTTAAACACTGCACAGGATCCTTCTTGGAAATCAGAAGCTTGTAACGAAGAAGTAGCTTTGAAAAGAGCTACTAGAAAGAAACCGAGAATAAATAAATTATTCATATTAAACAGGTCACACTTTTAATGTACTTTACTTAAACATCCACCATAAACTGACAGACATTGCGCGAAAATTCCAGATATTTATACATTTGCTATATTGGAGAAGGTGGAAGGGTGTGTTGTATTTTGAATTTAATGTTTTCAGTTTGACTAAATTAATCAATTTCATGATACGACTCAATGATGCTCATAGTTGTAGCTGGTAAAGTGCTTACTGGGTGAGGTCTCCTTCCCGTGTTTTTAAGGAACATTAAGACCGGTCCTGTAGCATAAAAAATATTCAACCGTTAATAAGCCGTGACGGAGAGGTTCAAGGCATCACTACCCTTAACGTTTGTACAAGTCTCCGTATAGGACTAACTTTGTTTTATACTGGTGTGGCCTATCCCTGCAACTAAATCGTATTTCTGCCGAATGAAGGACAACGGCAATTTTGGAATAAAAATATTCAACCGTTAATAAGCCGTGACGGAGAGGTTCAAGGCATCACTACCCTTAACGTTTGTACAAGTCTCCGTATAGGACTAACTTTGTTTTTTACTGGTGTAGCCTATCCCTGCAAATAAATCGTATTTCTGCCGAATGAAGGACAACGGCAATTTTGGATAAAAAATATTTGCAAACATTGCATTCTAACAACACTGTTTCAGGGATACGCTTCATTGTTCCATCGCTTAAACAGATTTAAGAGGTATGAGTCATATATATATAAGTACTCATTGGGCCGTTGGCAAATCTTTGTGGCATTCCTTTTGTACTTCCTATCTTCCGTTGCGCATGACGGATTTCTTGCCTCTACTCCTTATCTCATGTTAATCAATCAAGTAATTTAATAGCATCAACTTTACACAATTTTAAACAGTTCAGTCAGACAGTTAGTCTTTTTACAATACTGAAGGTTATTGTATTTAGCAATAAAACTACTTTGTTGCATATTTACAATCTGCAACCATTTATGCAAAGAATGAAAGAATGCTAACAGAATTTAACAACCAGAACTGTTCTGGAAATGACACTCATATAATTTGCTTTCTTTCATTTTCATGCATTTCATATTGATTCAGTTGGTACAATAATATTCCAATCACAATTCCCAATACGTGGCTCGTAACGAAAATGCAATGCGTGCTTAAAACATGGTATCTCTCCCGACTATGAATTAGAGCTAAGGGATGAGGTTAAGTGACACAATGAATCACGTCCTATTTTGTCCAATATGTTGTTTTATAGTACTTTCAATTTCATCAGTTGTTGGTGGACACAAAGCAGTTATCTCGTCTTCAAGACCTTCCTCTTTCGATGATTACTATACATCATTGGTAGGGGTACAAAGTTTAGCTCGGCATGAGTTAGATCTGGTGTCTAATTTGTTTGATTACAGGGATCATGTATTGGAGACTTTGGCTGTAATAGACAAGTAAATATTACATACATACATATACATATCGATTACATTATACATTTATCAAACTAGTTTTGTTTCAATGATACCAAGTTTGTATTATTAGTTATTTGGATGACTTTACGGAAAGCATATTACCCATTGTTAAAACATCTGCAAAATTGCGTGACAAATTTGGAGACACAAGTTTGCCAATAATTCAAGATGCTGAGGACATGGAGTACGTTTCAGAACAGGTTTCCTCGAATCCAATTCTTGTTTTTAAGATGTTACGAAGATTTGTGAGTGGATTTGAAGATATTCGTGGAGATTCTCGTAATATGGAGCATCATTTGGGTATGCAAACGATTTTATATACTACTATTGTCCAACCTGATGAAGGATAAATTTTGCTAATTCCATGCAGCTTTCAAGAGTTATGTTGATGAGTTTGAAACAGAAGTACAAGTTCCAACAATAGATGATTTGAATGGTGCGGCAGATGGAATTCTTCGACTGCAGCAAACATACTTGTTGCCAACAAATGCAGTATTGTTTAAAATTCAGACAAATTTCTCGGTAATAACAGGTTTCCTCGAATCCAATTCTTGTTTTTAAGATGTTACGAAGATTTGTGAGTGGATTTGAAGATATTCGTGGAGATTCGCGTAATATGGAGCATCATTTAGGTATGCAAACGATTTTATATACTATTGTCCAACCTGATGAAGGATAAATTAATTCCTAATTCCATGCAGCTTTCAAGAGTTATCTTGATGAGTTTGAAACAGAAGTACAAGTTCCAACAGTAGATGATTTGAATGGTGCGGCAGATGGAATTCTTCGACTGCAGCAAACATACTTGTTGCCAACAAATGCAGTATTGTTTAAAATTCAGACAAAATTCTCGGTAATATTTTTATTTTCACACTCATGATAACTTTTTTAGATGGCCAATGGAATTCTTATGGAAAAAAGGACCAACTGTTCGCTGCTAGCTTCTGACATGCAATTCATAGGAACAAATTTATTTTCACACTCATGAAAACTTTGTTAGATGGCCGATGGAATTCTTATGGAAAAAAGGACCAACTGTTCGCTGCTAGCTTCTGACATGCAATTCATAGGAACAAGGGCAATACACGTTGAAAGATACGCATCAGGCATTGAATGGATGTACCATGCTTATCAGAAGGTGTTGAAGGGCGATGATTATTCAATACCTGCTGAAGTTATCATGGAAAATCTAAATGTGGCTCGCAATTTGGTATTGTGTTTGACATATGGTATTTCAACTTGGAGTTTTGGGTATCCATAACATTTTTGTGAACAATGTGTATTTTCAATTTCAAGCACAATGCAGAATTTCTGAGGTTTAGATACCTTCCCGATAACCTCTTTTCTAACTTGGTCAGTCCAAATTTTGAAAATTTGGCTGAGTTATACATGCCTCCTCTTATCAAGGACTATCCACTTCATATCACAATAGACAGTTTGTATGACTACAATAATTTACCATGCTGTATGCAGAGGAGAAGATCTTCAACCAATCAAGAAAGAGCTGCGATGCTGGTATTCCACTAGTAATTCCTTTTTCAACATTCTCAGCCCATTACCAGTGGAAATGCATCATGAAAATCCGATTATCCTCCAAGTTTATGATCTGCTATCTGATCAATTTATAAATCACCTCAAGAAGAAAGCCTTGCCCAATTTGGTAAGATCACAAGTCCAGGGTTCCAAGACGGACTGGGTCACTTCAAACTTAAGGACGTCGTCAGTGGCTTGGTTGTTTGATAGGGATGTACCTGGAGATACGATAGTTACTAAAATTCCCCAGATTGTGACGAGAGCGACAGGGCTTGAGTGTGGGTCTTGGGCGGCTGCGGAGGAGCTTCAGGTTTCTTGCTATGGATCAATTGGAGGGCACTATGTTCCACATGTAGATGCTTTGCATTCCGCTCCTATTGTAAGACGGAATCCTTATTTTCCCCATCATTACTTCTTTAAATTTCAATTAACAATTTGTTTTCTTTTGGCAGTCGGAAGAGAACGCTGACTTTCCTCGGGGGGATCGTGTCGCCACAGTTATGTTTTATGTAGGTTTCAGAAAATTCAAATATTTCATGACTATGTTGCATTGATGATATTATGTATGATAACTACCACAAACCGTTTTTGTGCAGTTGTCCAATGTTGAACTGGGAGGTGGCACTGCCTTCCCAAGGTTGGGAGTTTTAGCAAAACCGGTGAAAGGCTCGGCAATTATTTGGTACAACTTGCTAAAGAACGGAAAGCCTGATCCACTCATGCTTCATGGTGGTTGTCCAGTTCTTCATGGAAATAAATGGGGTAAGGGTAAACTAACAAGTTGTAAACTAAATTTTGTCGTCACTGGAAACTTGCCTGGTTCTTAAACAGAACAATTCTAACCATTTAAGTTGCCTTGGACACTTTATAATCTTTTTTGTTTTGAGAATTTTGACATCAATTTTATTTTAATATCTTTAGTTGCAAACAAATGGATACACCTGCTGGAACAGCATCACATTAGGAAATGTAGTTTGAACGCCAGCGAGTAGTATAACATTAAATGAACTAATAATTAATTTTACCTATTCAATTAACGAATAGAATGTTGCATTCATTTCCCGAGCCCAGATTTCATAACCCCTCTAGAGATTTTAAAGTTTAAAGTATTATTACACTTTGTTCCACAAACAAATTTATGTAAAAATATACTTGAGTGGTTACCTGGTGCAGATGCAGGTTATCGGAAATGTACAGCTCCCGTTTGATGCCTTCCATGGATGGAAGGGCCAAATCCCAAAAGAGGTCAATCGTATGCGAGTTTCTTTCACTATCTCCATCAACAAGTAACCTTAGTTTTTCATTGATATCCCGGATTCTTTCCATTGTATATTTTACATTGGGCTGGTCAGCTCGTGGGAAAGTTGACACTAGAAGTATCTTTGCATTTGGGAGCTTTTCGTGTAGCCTGGTGACAACCAAATCCACGCCACGGACGATTTCGTCGTTATTGGGAAAGACGGGAACGTTGTTGGAGCCAACGTACAACACCACTAACTTGGGCGTTAGACCATCCAATTCGCCTTCTTGAATTCGCCAAAGGACTTGCTGTGTTTGATCTCCTCCTACTCCATAATTTATCGCACCTAAATGCGCATAATTTTGCTCCCATACAGGGCGACCTTCATTTGCCCAAAATTCTATCAGGGACGAGCCCAAAAACACGATTTTTATTTGACTTCCGAGAGAGGCGGAGGCATTGACAATTTGTCGGTGTCGATCTAGCCACCATTTCTCATTTCTGGGAGCTGCGTCCCATGGCTTTTGTGCCTGAAGCAGAGACACTGAAAAAAATCCTTAAGTTGAAAATAATGTTATACACGCAAATTTATTAAAACTTATGTAGTATGTGTTGTGTGGCCCGATTTTGAATTATAGTATTAGCAATCTAACCAAAGAAACTGCCAATAAAAACGAGCAAAATGGATCTCATTATCTTTATATTTGGTAAAAAGATAAAATTTGGTTTTCAGGATGATACTCTTGCAATTGGGACTTGGAACCTGTGAACAGTTTTGTTGTTACAAGGTGAAGTAAGCACGCAAATTGCCTTGCATTACCACATGGTACATACCTATGGAAATACTGGGTCGCCTGGATACAGATAAATGATAAGTCAGGAGTACAAGCATGATTCGGATTAACAACGACATCAATCATTGAATCATTCACTCACAATTAGATACCATACCACAAAAGACAACCAATATAAAACTGAGTGTGTTTAGTCTCTATAATGAGATCAAAAATTGCTCCAAATAGATTTCATATTGAAATCGCACTGAAGAAGATGCAGTTGGATTAAACAAAAGAATATATTGCTCCGGTATAAACAGTTTATTATGAAAAGAACGACTTTATACATGTAACTTTTATTGAATCAGTGAGTACAAGGTAGAATTCATTTCACGTGCCCACATCTCATAGCCTCTCTGGAAAACCATTCAAAGAGTGTCAACTTTAGAGTTCATTTATAAGAAACATACTTTTTTGTAAGAATTACCATGTCTATAATACAGGAATAGTTGTGTATGGTACCTGGTTTAGATGTAAGTTGTCGGCAACGTACAACTCGCGTTTAATACCATCCATGGTTGGAAGTGCGAGCTCCCAGAAGAGGTCAAGCGTATGCGATTTTCTTGCAGTGTTTCCATCAACAAGTACCCTCAACTTTTCGTTGATATCCCGAATTCTTTCCAATGTAAACTTTACATTTGACTGGTCAGCCCGTGGGAAAGTTGACACAAGAAGAATATTAGTATTAGGAAGCTTTTCATGTAGCCTGGTGACAACTAAATCTACTCCACGAACGATTTCATCGTTATTAGGAAACACTGGAACGTTGTTAGGAGCCAATGTAAAGCACCACTAACTTTGGCGTAAGACCATCCAATTCGCCCTCTTGAATTCGCCATAAAACATGCTGTGTTTGATCCCCTCCGATTCCGTAATTGATAGCTCCGAGAGGTGCATAATTTTGCTCCCAAACTGGACGACCTTCATTACCCCAATTTTCCACGAGTGAAGAACCTAAAAATACAATTTTAATTTGGCTTCCAAGAGATGCGGTAGAATTGAGAATTTGTCTATGACGGTCCTGCCACCATTGTTCATTTCGGGGGGTTGGATCCCATGGCTTTTGTGCCTGCAGGAGAGACACTGGAGAGAAAAGATATTTTAGATGGATGACACACACAAATATTTTAAAAGTTATTAGACTACTTACACACTTACCAAGACAAATGCCAATGAAACTGATCAAAATGGATCTCATAATGTTGCGGAAACGGAGAAAAGGTGTTCATGCAAGAAGAGACTAATTTGAATTGTGTGGCAGTTGTCAATTGTTTTTTGGCTTTATAATGTAAAGATGCGAATTGAAACACATCACATGATGTATGCAAATATATCACATTGATGATGGATATTTTGAAAATAATCAATTGAGGATAAAGAAGATTCGTAACTTGACAGTATCAATCAATCATTCATTATTTTGCAAAAATAGAACACTTAAAAATGATACGAGAAGTTTGCTTTGCTGTGAATATGCGATTGCCACGTGTCGAATTTTCTTAGCGTTTGAGTTGTTCCTCAGAATTTAAAAATCGTCATGTGGATTGCATATTTGGAAAACGGTGCCGGTAGAAAATGGCTCAAGCCGCCAGCAAAAATTATGATTTTTGCAACTAATAATATATTCTTAGGTTTTTATTTGCTGTTATTTTGTACACAATGGATCTATAACTAATTAAACAAAGAAAAAAATGTTGCATTCATCTCTCGATCCCATAGTTGATATCCACGAGTATTCAAATGAAGCTTATCGCCTTGATAAAACTCTTAGTAAATTGAGTCCATCGTTGGTGGCGCTAGTACATTGAAAATGTCAAGAAAGTGGGACTTTCGCTGTGTATCCCCATCAACTAAATTGTTAAGACTCACACTTGTTTCCCGAATTCGAAGCAAAGTGGCATTAATAGGTCTCATATCCCCGCGTGGAAAGATTCCCAAAAGAAGCACATTGGCATTTGGCACTTTCTCGTGAATGCGGGAGATGACAGTGTCGATGCCTCTAACGACATCGTTGTTATCAGGAACTACGGGAATATTATTTGACCCAATGTAAACGACCACGAGCTTCGGATCTAATCCGTCTAGTTCGCCTTCTTGAACTCGCCAAAGGACGTGCTCAGTTCTGTCGCCACCAATGCCATAGTTGATAGAGCCCAAGGGAGCATATTTAGAATCCCATATTTCCTTTCCAGCTTGGTTCCAAAATTCAATGCTTGATGATCCTATAAATACCACTTTGATTTTGTCACGTTGCGACGAGGTAGAATTCAGGAACTGCTGATGACGCTCTATCCACCATGACTCTGTTCTAGGCGCAGGTTCCCATGGTTTTTGGGATAGAGCTATGCCTAATATGAATGATATTTTAAAATAGTGCATCATTTAACGTAAAACTAGTTACTGAATAAGATTTAAAATTTATTTATACCAATCACAATTGTGAAGAAAGTAAGACGCTCCAGAAGTTTTGCCATTTTGATTCCTTGACGAAGTCAAACTAACAATTGCAAATTGCTCCAGATTTAGTATGCTTGAGTTTTTACAATTTGCATTTTTACTTGAGAGTTGTTTCATATTAAGGGCAACATGATTCTTATCTGTGATGTTTGATGTCGCGCGTCAAACATGATGGATGACATTTTTGTTTTGTTTTCCAGAACGTACTGATTGTGAAGGCATTGATGATGTTGTATGTTTACCATGATTATACAACGCTTAATTTGATTGATGTTATTCATATTATCTGAGCTTTAAAATGGTACTTTATTTATGAAAATTAAACTTTAAGCATTAAATTTGTATATTTATTGAATCAATGAAAAGAAAGTACTGTTCATTAAACTATCCCAGTTTTCGTAACCTTTCAAGTTCTGATGAAGCTTGTCTTCTCTGTAGTATTCTTCATAAATCCTATCCAAACTCTGAGGGGCAAGTGACCAAAACATATCCAAGAAATGAGACTTCCTTGCTGTGTCCCCTTCAATCATTGGTTCCAAGGTATCCGTAATGTTTCTTATTTTGGTCAAAGTATTTTTCACTGGTGTACGATCGCCTCTAGGGAAAAATCCTAGAAAGAGAAGATTCGCATTCGGAACTTTCTCATGGAGCTTATCTATAACGGTGTCAACTCCTCTAACGCATTCCGCCTCTGTAAATGATGGAACATTGTTTGATCCTATGTAAATAACAACAAGTTTCGGATCAAGGCCATCCAGCTCTCCATTTGCTATACGCCAAAGCACGTGTTCTGTTCTGTCACCACGGACTCCATAATTAACTGCTCCAAGAGGTGCGTATTTGGAGTCCCAAATTGCCTTGGCGGTAGTGCCCCAGTATTCGATACTGGATGAACCAATGAACACCACTTTAATGTCTTTGTTCAGGGATGCTGTTGTATTCAGGATCTGTTCATGCCGTTCCATCCACCACTCTTCGTTTTTTGGAGTGGGTTCCCATGGCTTTTGTGCCCAGGATAGGCCTAAAAATGAAAGTCGATTAGCAATTTTAAATTTTTCAAGAAACCTAACGGGCTTTCGTTTCCAGAGTTACTTACATAAGAATTGGAGACAAATTACTAACAATGAATTCTTCATTGTTCTGCTTTGAAAGTACAGACCAAACTAACTCAGACAAAAACTATGCACAAGTTAATATGTGGACATTATGCATAGTACAAATATTGAGAATCCTTATGCAACATGAAAATGTTTTATTTACTTCACAAATCATTTCGCAAAAAAACATGTCAATTGATAAGCAAACAAATTGAGTACTGATAGATAACCCTTAAAGAGTTGAGCTCCAACATGATGCTCTTCTTTACTCCATTAAAGAGTCAAATGTTGAGCTCATCAAACTTTCCCACATGGCATATCCTTTGACATTTTGATGGAGTTTGTCAGAACGGTAGTATTCCTCGTAAATACTGTCCATAGTTGATGGCGCATATGACCAGAATAGGTCAAGAAAGTGTGCACGTTTGGAAGCATCTCTTTCAATCATAGGTTTGATTTTGTTTGTAATGCTTCTAATTTTAGCCAGAGTTTGTTTCACGGGTAGCTTATCGCCCCGAGGGAAGAATCCAACAAACAAAATATTACTTTCTGGCAGTTTTTCATGTAACTTGTCAATCACTGTGTCCACCCCTTTGACCACGTCTTCTTCTGAATTTCTCGGAACATTGTTTGACCCTATGTAGACCACAACTAGCTTTGGAGACAAACCGTCCAACTCTCCGTTTTCTATTCACCATAACACGTGTTGTGTTTGGTCACCTCGAAATCCATAATTGACAGCACCTCTGGGAGCATATTTCTCATCCCAAATTTCCTTCCCAGTATCCCTCCAATAGTCAATACTTGACGATCCAATAAAGACAACTTTAATGTCTTTCCCCAAAGTGGCTGTTGTATTTAAATTTTCTTGGTGTCGTTTCATCCACCACTTTCTTTCCTTAGGACTGGCTTCCCAAGGGTCTTCCGCCGAAGCTAAACCTGAAACTAATTATTTGGCAGATGCAGTCGTATTGATTTATAATAGTGGGCACAGAAAATGTTTTATGTATTCAAAATCAATCTTATTACCTGCTATCACAATCAACACAATTAAACAATTCATATTCTTAATTAGAAAGTATGCGACAGCCATAACACTTTATCTGTGTACCGTATCCGTCTTCGCACTAAAATATAGTAATACCAGATTTTGTATGTACTTATATATTGTGTATTCCATTCCAGGCTATTATTGTTGAAATATAGTGGGTGATGCGTGTTTTATTTGCTATTTGCAGAGAACATATTATAGAGCAAATACTAATTTCAATGGAGTCTATGTATGAGGACGGATTTAAAGTATTTTTTTCATGCTCCTTTCTTTGATTCACGCAACAGAACATATTCCTTGTTACAAAAAAACAGTTTTTAAACATAGTAAACAAGCTCTGTATAGTGTATATATTATCAATCATGGTTCACTATAAATGTTTGGCAAGAGATCGGGATAAACAAGTTTGAAAAACAGTTTGCAGACCATCTGCTTTGAACCGAAACCGCAATTTAATTGTTACTAATTATCACAGATATTGATCTCCGGGTTCTTGCTTTCATGGCATGTCAGTTCAATGTGCGATTTAATTGTATCTGATGATGAATCCTACCCGTGGGACAGTAACACTAAAGAGGTAGCCTAGCAACACATCTGCAGCGTACAATTTGCGGCTACTGGATACACTTCGCAAAATATTGCGCAGGCAGTGAGCGTTTCACTCATACGTGATGTGAATAGTTTCCACTGCGCAAAGGATTCTAAACAATTTTCTTTAAAATTGACTATGCGTGCCTAATTTTGCTATTCATTTGATTGCTATACTTTCGGGGTTATTAGCTAAAACAGACGCAAGCCATTTCCATTTCCCACAACATAAAAACTCGTTCGTGGATCTGTGCGTCATCAGATCAGCCGTGCATTACACAAAACTTTAGGATGAATCATTTTCTTTTGTAGTAATTGGTGTTTTTATGAACTTTTTATTTTCTGTTTTATAGTAGCACAAACATATCATGAGCTAATTATACGAGCTTATGCTTCAAGATTTAAAATTACTCATTTTACTTTAACAAAGATTTAATTGTATCATCCA
>JAAXOA010001075.1:0-17532 GCA_036561885.1 Salina celebensis
AAATACAATTTATAACTAAATTACAGTAAATATCAATTGAAATTACATTAATTGGATTAAAACCAACCAACGATATAGAGATACATTTAAGTTTTATAATGGTTATCTTTCCATTTATGATTTAGTGGTATATCCGCATAAATGCGGTTGTATTATGTATAGTACCGTTGCTAACATTTTGGCAAAACTATGAAACTACAGCTACAAACATAACCTAGAAAATTTAAAGCTGAATAGGCAAGAATTAATAAATATATATAATGCATTCCCCTAGTTAAATGATAACTTCACCAACCATTAGGGCAAACAATAGCATCCTTATAATGAATCCTTTCTCATAAAGCTACTATCAACTATTATTATTATGTTTTTATATTAACAACACAGATATTACATTTAAACCTTGCGGCTAGTTTAAGATTTTGGCATAAATTAACAGCAAGTCTACAAAACAGTCTATTGTTGATTGTTCAATGGCTAACCGGCTACGTTTTAAAACATTGTTGCAACAGAATGTAAAACTGGAGCTACCTATACATGTCTGAACTCCTAAAACGAGGTTTACATCCTTTAAAACTTTCTTTTAACGACTTTCTCCCGTCACTTCTCGTAAACCGTTTAGTGACTCATTCATACCATGAACAATCATAACTCCAAATCACATCACAGTGAGTTACTACAAAAAAAAATGACCATGCAATACCCTTATCGGAGATGGCTTCATCAAAAATATTACCATTGTTTGCGTTTGATTATATTTTTATAAGAGATTACTTTTACAATATATATATTTTTTGCTTTCGATATAGCCGCCTATATCAGGAAGACGACTAACCGTACTTAAAATACCTTCGTCATTTTGGTACTCTTTTTTAATGTCGTCTTTAGTACATGCTCCATGTAGACTTTAATTGAACTTTATTCACAGCGATGGCAACCCTCCAAAAAAAAACAGACGGAGGGATTTTTTTATCTTCTTTATAGGTGTCATTGTTGTCTTACTTAAAGAACTATTTTTTTGCCATAATTTGCGACGATATGAAAATACATTTCTAAAATGACATTGTTATCGTGAAGACAAACCACATTAATATTTGATGTCCGAATGAGTTAATTTGAAATAGTGTCTAATTTTTTCGTCTTCAGCTTAGTTTCTGGATTTTTGTCGAATATTTTCATTATATGTAAAATCTAATGTTCTTTGACATACTACGTTTACTTGTACATTCAAAAATAGAGTTAAAGCTAGTGTCGTCTATGGACTTAGCCCTGAGTGTAACTCCTTTGACGGAATAAAGCTGAAATTTCCTCAGGACTTTTGTTTTTGGTCTCGGGGACCTTGATCCAGATGAACAGGGAGAAAAGGAATAGAAGAGTGAAGAAAATGCAGAAAACGTATGGACCAAGAAGAACGGAAAGTGGTAGGAATGAAACTCCCACGAAGAAGTTGGCAGTCCAGTTGACAGCTACAGCGATGGAGGTTGCCATGGGTCGGGCACCTTGACTGAACAACTCAGATACCAAAAACCATGGAATGGAACCAGGTCCGGATGCAAAGAACACGATGAACATGATTACAAGAAGAATACTCAAGTAGGCAATCCATTGGGCAGAATCCTGGAAAGAATGGAGGTATAGAATTTAATTATACTGTAAATGGTTCATAGTTACATACTTTAATGTTTTGAAAGGCTTACCTTGAAGAGAATGCAAAGGAAGAGCAAGACAACATCAACGAACATTCCAATAAATCCAAACAGGAGAAGAGTTTTCCGTCCAGCTTTTTCAATTACAACCAATGAAACGATTGTCATGAAAACATTCATGGCTCCCATCCCAAGTGTGGCCATCTGGGCTGTGTCGCTGGTTAATCCGGCGCTCCTATGATAGTATATGAAAAAAATATTAATCTTTGAATGAAAGTGTTTCTAGATTAAAGAATGTTAATCCTAAACAGTACTCACAAGAAGATATTTGTTGAGAAGAAGATTACAGCGTTGATTCCAGAGAGTTGTTGTGCAAGCATCATCATGCAAGAAATGACCAGTGGCATGCGTAGAGCTTCGGAAGTAAGCATTTCTTTCAATGTAGTCTTGGGAACCGCCTTCATTTGTTCGTATTCCGCTCTCATTTCATCCAGCTCATCATGGACCTCGATAGTTCCACGGAACCAGGTCAAATCCTTAAAAACAAATGATTAATTAGATAGAAGTTCCACACGCTTTTGAAAATTTTCCATGGTCATTGTCATTGGTGTATACCTCGTTGGGCCTCAATTTCCTTTCCTTTGTTCAAAAGTGTAAACTTTGGTGATTCTGGGCATAGTGGAAGTGTGCAAACTTGGAAAATGGCTGGGATGATGGTGCAAGACAAAAGCCACGGCCACATTGACTCAGTTCCCAGGAGTGATCCCAATCCCAAAACTTGACTGATAAGGATGGAAATAGTGACAACAAGTTGGTAAACTGTTCCAACAGCGCCTCGAAGATGTTGAGGAGAAATTTCCGAGAGGTACATTGGAGTAAGACCAGCATTCAGTCCAGAGTTGATACCCAAGAAAAACCTACCAGCAATGATCATTTCGTAAAATCCACATGGTTTGGCAAATCCTTCAAGAATCACACCGATGAGAACGGTAACGTTATTCCACAGCAAGCCTGTTTTCCTGTGAGATTTAAGAATTACATTTTAGTTATTAAACACACAGAGAAAATAAAACCGAACTCATATGCAATTTATTTGGCTTAACGAACCTTCCGAGTTTATCAGCAATCAAGCCTGTCATGAAGGCTCCGACGATACCTCCGAGACAATAAATGGAAACAATCCATGACCAGATAAACGTCACCTGCCCGACATCCATGTAATTTCCATTTCTCGTGTATGAAGTTTCATTGATAAATTGGGATATTAGCTGGAAAAACAGAGAAACACATTTTGGTCAATCTTTACCTGATATGATAATAGAAATTATCAATCAACTCTCTAAATATCGAACAATCAAATTGCATGTGCTTTGTCATAAAGTAAAACTACCATTGCATAAAGTGGTATTCAAAGAATCATTAATGAAACTTCAAATCTTAGCACGCATCGGGGAAAGCTTCCCGTTTCCAAAAAGAAAGCAAATTTTTGATATATTTAATTAAATTGTATGAATTTTTTACAAATACAGATTACTATGAAATATTATGAGTCTTGTGATTACACGGGAAACATATTCTGCTTAAAGCCAGGGCTTTTATATTGATGACTTCTATTTTGGCAATTGATATGGAGCCAATTTTTATTTCATTTGCTGTAAAGATTTCTATTTTTACATCTTCTATATGAACATCACTACAGCAATATGAATGCCTAAAGTATTTTTCAAACATCTTGTTACAAAAGCTGCAAACGATATTGATTTCGAAATTACGGCAATATCACTTCCTACTCGTTATGTAAACTGTGAGGTTTATGTCATGAACTTTCGTTGACATTGAGCAAAGATCGCATTCTTCCAGAGAAAAAGTTTTCAAGAAAAGTTGTAAAAATGAAACTAAGCGCAGTGTTTTTAAAATGTCTGCTGAAATTCCACTCTATCAACGGAGGCCTGTTGCCGTATATACTTAAATGATCTTACCACCATGGCAATTTGTTGCAGCAATAAGCAAGTCAAGACTAAAGCCAAATTGCGGCGTATCGTGTCAAGGTTATCATAAACTCTGATCTGGCTCGTTTTCAAAAAGTAAAAAAAAATACTACAATGTGTAAAAGAAAGATACATAATGAAGAAAACATATTCAAAATGTCAGCGTGCAGACTCCATTGTGTTTCTAATGTAGACGAAGCCAGAACTCTTTCAGTGCCACTATTTTCCGGAACTGACTTCCAAACATTACTCTGTCATTCTTAAGAGATTTTCAGCTTAAATTTTTTTTACTGCTTTCTAATGAGAAAGCTTTTTCCACACATTATAGACTCTTCGATACGGAAATAGCTGACGAAGGTCAAAGTCATCGACTGTGGCTATCGGGTCAATGAAATCAAAAATCCAACTACGACGTTTTTTGCACAACTGTAGGCGTAGGCAAAAACGCGTGGAACAAGTTTTCTTCTATTACGTATGAATAACTGAAGTAGTATTAGCAAGTCCGATGATGATTAGGTGTAAATTATTTAAGAAAATCACACTTTTGATGTGTAATCTTGTGGCTTGCATGACAAAGACACATTGTATTTGTTCGTTTGACTAGTCATTATCGGGTTTAAATGTACTTTTTCTTATTCTTACCGCCTGAGGAGCGTTGAGAACACCGGTATTGTATCCATGTTGGAAAGCGGAGCCAAAAGCTGCTGCTGCAATGGCCAATGCAAGGCGTGCATTAAGACCCTGTAAAAAAGGAATTTAAAAGTGGTCATTAGCAAATACTGTATAAGATTAAAATCATTTACGTAAATATTTAAACATTTAAAAATATACGAGCAAATTGCATTATGTAACAGGTATCAAAGCTTTATATGCGCAGTCACTCTGTCCGAAATAATGATGAGTGTGCAAAATGCGTATTGCAATGAAGATGCGTGTACAAATACTTAAACTTTCAATGATCGCGCAAGAGTTGCATCGGCAATAATCTTTGGAGATTTTATCAAGGTTATTTTTAGATGCAAAAACCTGTCATCGTTGCATTTAGCAGAGCAAAATTTACTGCATTCATTTGCGACCTTTTGAAGGTGTCCTTCTTCAAAGTTAGTTGGGTTGGTTGGAAATACCTATTCTCAACTTTTTATGGTGTTGGTATGGTCAGTGAAGTATGCACCTGTTACAGTGCAAGAATTGGGCAAATAAAACCCGAAAAATATATTTCAATCAGAAATAGGCGCCGACATTAACATGGAAAGTTTGGATTTGATATATTTATGAATATCCAAATGACGTCAGTTGCTTCATGAAAATCTCAGTGGAATTTAATAAAACTATGTGCCCTGTCAAATTGCTTGCGAAAATTTGGATGTACTGAAATAATGACATGTCTTGCACCAGTTATTCATTAACATCCACCCATGAGTGAGCCTGTTGAACCAAAATTTGTTTATCATTTGGGTGCTCAAATTGCAGAAATTTTCCAGTTGGTTTGAGCAAAAAAGGGTAGACTAGGTTTGTGATAGACAATCAAGCGCATTTAATTTCACATTCAGCTAGCAAAAAATGATATCAAATTAATAAAACCCTTGTAATAAATTGTAATCGGAGCAGACCAGTAAAATAGAACTAGATATTTCTGCCCAGTCATCTCAAAGTCGTCATACAACCTGTTACGTTTCAAGGTGGTATTAATGAACTCAGTTGGAAGGTAACATTTTTATGTTTGAAGTGTCCTCTCAAGGTAAACGAGATTCATGCTTTATAACATTTTTAAACAATTGCCAACTAATGAATTATTTATCTAATTAAGCAACAGGTTGTACCTTTCCCCCAAGTCTTCTTGCCCGTTTCAACTAAAACTGTCAATTTCATATGATTTAGTCCGATTCATAAAAAATACCTGAACCCGATTTTTAATACTTGTTCTATGGGTGATGGGATATGTACGTAATGTAATTTCTCGTCTTTTTGCAAAACGTCTTTGATTTTCAATATGCGTTGACGTCATTCTACCTCTGTAACCCAAAGTGTATGTAGAAACAAAAACAACCTTGAATTTGGATGATGAAGGAAATCTTAAATCAATTCTAGACTTTACCCTATTATTTGTTCTAACCAATAACCGTTAATTTATGAAGATTAAGGGTGAGCCGAGCATCACCTACCCCGTTTAAAGTACGAAGTATCTTCTGTTAACAACAGTTTGTTCCAATCAGTACCTAACTAAGCTCATGGCTGCTTGCTTACGTTTACTAACGCAAGTCTTTGCAATATTTGGCAAATATTAAACATTACGTTCTCTTTCTATCATGTCTTCGATTGGAACATATTCGCATCCCTTGCATTGCAATATAAAGCTCACGTTTTTAGCTGATTATTGATTATATCTATAATTATGTGACCTCTTACTAGTCATATCTTTCTCTCGGAACGTGTTGTGAGTTCCTATTGCTTACATTACCCGTGAATCTGAACAGATAATCAACAACAACAAAAAACAATAATCTTGGCAATTCCCTAGCAAAAAGGCGCATCTATGGATCCTTTACCAAAAAATTTCTAAAAGTTTAGAATCAAGTTTTTTTTTCTTTTACGTATCTTCGAGTTTGCAATGCATTAAAAATTGACACATGAAAGGATTGGTTTAGGTAATGCAAATTCATAACATGTAACAGTGATAATTTAAAACTCATACTCGGCAGACAATCGTTGATTGACAATGACAGGGCAAGTGGAAAACTTCATAAGCCTGTATTTGTACCCTTAACGTTTATGGATTTTCATATAACTGACAGCTTAAACGGTTTATGAACACAGTAAACAAAAAGAAACTAAAAATTCATACCGTGCGTTGAATGTAAGGCATAATTGACCAATGTATGGAATATTCTAATCTTATAAAAGAGCTCCGAATCCACCGCAATATGCGTGAGCAAATGTGTTGAAGATACAATATACTAATTGAACAAATATAAACAAAGTCACTTTCCAGCACTTATCACAGTCAGTTCAAAGGAAATACTGTTGGCTTATGTTCTTCTATGGCTTTCTTTCTGGCATGTGTTAGTATACCAGCGTTATCACGTGTAATTCTACAGGAAAAACTAATATTCTGAATTTATTGCGTTCCAACCTATTTATCACTGCCAAATATCAAATGTCAAATGTTGCGCAAAGTAAATCTTGCTGATTAAGACGGATACTCAGGTACTATAGTATAAGTAAACAAAATGACACAATTTGCGAATTAGCGTAATGGTTTGCTATCAACGAATCTAAATACAAATTGTGACAAGACACCGTCTTCTTCCCACCGTCTTTACGTATGGTCGAGTTTTTGGGTACTGATTTCAGTGTTCCACTCTGAAATAACTGTATTCAATTCATTTCTAGTAGTACAGATGGGAATTTGGTGACAGGATACAGGATATTTTGCTGAGCCTAAGTAAAACTATAAAATGATGCAGATTTTTATGCGTCTGTAATTCGATAACATTGCAAGTATGTTTCATTCTGTTCATTTTCTTAATATATCTACGTACATTTATTTCTGCGCAACGGCTTACCAGCAAGCAACGTGTTCCTGTATTCCCAAACAACTCAGAATTCTCAGATTCAGAGCTTGAACTCGGTCGGTTTTTAATGAAAATGAAACCAGAGCATGATGCAATATCTTAGGAAAAGAGCCATAAAAGCATTTCAAAAATTTCCCATCTGCCATGATACAATGGTCTTTCATCAGAAAAGTATCCCTTCTTGGTTTTACTATCATACTATGATACTATGAATAAAAGAGGCTTGTCTTTCCGTGTGTCACACACCACCATTTCAGAGCATTTAATTGGCTGTTGAAAAAGGCGTTACTTAAAAAAAAATATTTGGCTTCCGTCCAACTTGCAAATAAATGTTGTCTGTTGTCTGTAGTTTACATACCCCCATTTTCGTCTGTATGCTGTGCAGTGATAGTCACTCATAAAACCCATATCACTGACATCACCGCACTATTTGGTACATTTGCAAATAACTCATATCGACAGCTTATTTCCTATCTGACGATGCTTCAGTCTGTGTGCGGTTGTCATGAGAGTAGAAAAATTCATACATTTTAATTACTCTTCATGGCGAAACGGTACTTTTCTTGTACTGATGGAACCTACGTGACTTCAATACAATAGCACTTGGGTGTAATATATGCAACTACGCCGTGTAGGTATGAAGTTTCTTATTGTATTTTCTTTGTCTAACTGTACATTACATCATTTTGTCTGTCTGTACGGCAGAAGGTTAGTTAGTACCATGTCTATTCTTCCCTCCACTTGAATTGATAGTTATTTTTGCAGAGTGTGTTTTAACAACAAACTTTTGGAATTTGCCGTTGTTACCGTTCATTTTGTAATGACTTAGCAGGGGTCAAATGATATGCAACGTCTGGCCAGACTTTTCATTTGAAATCAGCATTGTAATGCTGTACTCATGAATTCATACGACGCATATCGAGTAGATCAGGATTCATGAACCTTGTATGAATGGAAACTATACAATTTACTTGTTGCGTTCTCACAAGGTCCGTATTGGCATGTCGTATGACGTTGAGATATCAAGGACCAGTGCCCTAAAATCGATTTGTTTGCAATTTTGCATACAAGTCCAAGTCATAAACCTGGACTGATCTGAAAGGTGCTTGGGTACATTCACCACTGTATCACGATGGGTCAGCGATTTTACTAATTGCCATGGTACTCCATTTCATTTGCATATTGCAGTATCAGTTTTAAATTCAGCGTAATAGAAAGATGATAAAATCCGCCAGTCCACAGTCGGCTTACTATACACAACCAAGACCTCGGTGTAGAATAGTAAACTTTATTGCAAATTGCAACTGCATGAAATTACACTTAGTAAATTACACACCATCGTCTTGTTTTAAAAGATTGTGTGTCCCAAATGATCTCCGATATATTTTCCTATTTTCAGGGTTAATGATATCAAAGATTGCAAATTTAATCGATTGAGTAAGGAAATTCACTCTCCGGCAATTCATCATTTATGTTAAGCTATTAAATGCCAATATACGACCCTTGGCCATATTTACAACAGATAAAATTTTAGTGTGTGTTACAGCTTAAATGGCGTTACCCGAACCATTATGCTTTATCACGAAATTCTAGTTTGCAATAATTTAATCACTATTTTGTGCAAATTTATCACATTCCATAAGCAACTTGCCATTTTGTAAGGGCGTCAGTGGCTAAACACGTCTGCTCAAATGTGAGAATTTGTTGGAACTTGTACGGACTTAGTCAACCTACCCTGTTAGGAATCCCTGGTCTCTACAGGAATTCACGCCTGACGAGATGGAACATGTTGCCCACATTTCCGAGTCGCTTTTAGTTTTAATAGATTCATCGTTCGTCACGCCCACCGCAAAGAAGTTAATGCGTAATTAGCAACAGCTCAGCAAAAAAATCTTTAACTAAATACGGAAGTTTCGTATATGATATTGTCACCGTGCAATATTTGCATGTTTCAAGTCACAGCGAGCAAGTAATAAATATTCTGCTTAATATTACAATTACAACAGATATCATTCCAAATTGAAATGCTCGTATTTGAAATTTCTTTTGAAATTTCTTTCCAAGTTTCAGGTAAAGAGCACAATTTGTCTGTCCAACAAAAAATATGTTTATATAATATAAATTCCGAGTTGCTAATGTTATAAGGTAAAATATGTTCCATGTAGGATTGTATAGTCTTGCGTGTAATGAAATCAATGAAATATACTTAAACGATAAAAATTATTTAATATGTACATATCAATACGCTTTTAAAGAATGTTAATTTTATTTTGTACCGTACATGCTGTTGTCCTGGAGTTCGAATGAGTGGCTGAGTTTCGCCTTGGTCATTTTCTTCAATGGCGGACATTGGACCCTTCTTCCAAAACTAAACTAACCAGAGGTGATAATAACTCTTAATTTTGAAGATTTTTCACCCTCCAAAGAACTGGTTGTAGCCAACTTTTAATTTTATACTGTCACGGGTCGCAGGTTTTCCGACTTATAAATAGATCTGGTTTAACCAACTTTACACCAACGTCTGCATCGATACAATTATCACCTCGGAAAGAAAACCTTTCCCAAAATGGCACCCTCTGAGCAATTAATGGGTAGCAACACATTATGTTTATTTATTTTATAATCTATTTAGTGCTTGCCATTGGTATAAAGGGGAGTGATTTTCTCTTTCTTGTTGAAACAGTGAAGCCGCTACTTTACAGATGTAAGTTCTAAATCTATGATAACTTCATGCGCATATGTATAAAATTGCTACACGCAACAGACAACATTGTAAAAGAAGCTCATTCATGCTTTCAATCCTACCCGACAATGCCATTCTAAGAGTTACGGCATGCGGTAAACGGACTGTCTTGAAAGTGTTCAAAATGAATTATTATCGGTGACAAAAGATCAAAGATCACCAGTTTTCTTGATTTCGTCCAGTCAAATTTAATTTATGGTCTATATTTTAGATGAATCACGATACTCGCACTCCTTTGCTACGCACCTTTGTCCCGGTCCGTCCCCAATATTTTACATCGAGCACGTGATACGATTGATGATGAAAAATTCAAGCAAAATTACAACATCTTAAATGTTTTGGCATAATTCTAACACTTCGTCAGTCACTGTCAGTTTTGTCTGTCAATTAGTCACGTATAATCACGTTCAAGTATCATGTTGGGTGGGATTGGGAAATGAAAAGAAAACGAAATTGGCACCCTGACTTTTTCCATGATTTTGAAGCTTTCATGTTTTAAAACTACAGGTAAAGAAGCAATATTTTTGATATTGGGGTAAATATAATTATAATTGTCAGACTCAGCCTTGAATTTATTAACTTCTCTGCTCATCTTGGAGATAAGGATGGCATTGTTCTGTCCTTAAAAACCAAACAGCTTCAAGTCATTCCTTCTATTTACTTCACGTGCCAGAGAAAGATGAAAGACAGACTTGTAATCATATTCATGGAATGTCAAACAAAGGCAAGTTTTGACAATATTTGCTAAAAAACATTCTTGTTACTACAGATAAAAATTCCTGATCCATAATATTAAACTAGTAAGAGATTGTGTAGAGAGAAAGAGATGAATATTCAAAGCATCTATAGCATGCATTGACGAGAAAGGTAATATCCGTAAACTTTTCCTGATCGATGTTGCATAAGTATTCTTACCATTTAATACAAACCGAAACTGCTAATTATCTATTTTGCATATGAATGCTATATTCTTACATAAGAAGGGATCGAATATTGTGGTGATTGGATATGATACAGAGAGGTATCCAATACATATGTCTGAGACACCACAATCTTTAATACAAACACAAATACTATTTAAAGCCGGAAATTAGGTATATTTTCTCCAAAAGCAAAAGACTAGTTTCTCCTATCTGTGCCTTATATGATGAATTGATTATGCATATTATGTGCTTGAGAAAAAAGCTTGCATCAGCAAGCATGGAATACTGTCAACTGTATGATAAAAACTACTTGCTTAATTTTCGAGAGTTCAATCAAGCAAACGACAACTATTCAATTCTGATGAAACATCACACATGCCACAAAAACTGATAATTAAAAGTGAAAAGTTGTCACTATTGGATATACATGAAGGATACTAAATGGACCAGACACCAGAAGAAAAAACTCGATTGATTTGCTTTTGAAAGTTTTCGCAAGCATGTACGATTATATTAACTCGATTACAATTATAGCGTCAAAGTATCAATTTAATTATTATGAGTTGCGCGTACTTCCGTTTTATGCATCTTGTATGCAAACAATTAAACACAAACATAGATTTCAAAGCCCAAGCGAGATAAACGCTGAGATTAAAAAACACATACCGGTACTCTCTTGACGACCATGATGTAGACAGTTTTCTTAGCCAAAGGTCAACAGTGATCGGATTAAAACTTTGATGGAATATAGACCTTATAAACTCTTTACTATCTCAACAACACTTCACAATTCGTAAAAATAGCTGCTTCTATTTTACTTCACAGTTTGAATTTGAATTCAAAAATTAAACAATGTCACAAAAAACTTCAGTGTGTTGAGAGTTGAAGTGTTCAATTTTTTAGCACAACTGACCGGTCATGAATAGCTCTAATCTTTTTTTGAACCTGCTCACAATAAGAGCGAAAAAGTAGAATTGAATTTTTTAATTTCCTTAAAGTGTAATTGAGACCCATGAAAATTAATATTGTCAGAAAATAACCAATCAAAAAATCAACTTCAGAAAACAGGTATTGATTTTTGATATGAAGTTCAATTAATGGACTCTTTTAAAAATTAAAATTAGACTTCACAAACTTTGCGAGACGCCAAAAGGAACGGTTGTATTAATCAAATAATGGATGCAAACCCTGAGTTCAGTTCAGATACTCTCGTTCAGCGAGACTAGCCAGCATATATCTTCTCGCAAGCTTCTTATACCAAGTGTAAAACTTTAAGAATCAATGTGCAGTCATATTCATATTTCCGACATGTAGTCAACGCTCATATTCTCGTATAGGTTAATCTTTGCAGTGAAGCGGCCGCGTAAAAAATTGTAATAGCAAAGTTATAGAACGATGCACATGTGCATTATAAAGGACTTTTTTTTAGCTTATATGAAAAAACTGCAAGTTATAGTTTAAAAGGTTTACATTCTTTCATCTCCCTGCTCAAACTCTTTCAGTTATGAATTAAACAGGTTATAAATCAATTTTAGTTGAATGAAGTAGAATATATACAGGCGTACATTCCACCTTGTGTAACTGCCATCTTTCAATCATTCTGCATCATATTATTTCCTATATTCATATGGAGAATATTGACACTCGTGATCATGTAGAGATGATAATGAATTCTTGTCGGTCACAGCGCTTAATGAAGTGTGAGTTTACGGAAAAATTATGTGATGTGTTGCATTTGATATTTAAATTAACAACCTGTATCCAGACAAAACTAAAAACTTATATACTTATAATATATCCAACACAATGACCATATCGTTAAGCAAAGCAATCTTCATTATCGTTGGAGTGGAAGTAATTCATCATAACCGTCCACGGCATGGAGGGAAACAAAAGACAATGGGGAATAAGGTGGGACGAATAAGCTTCTAAGAGACCTAAAACGTTCTGGATTTGCATGGAGATGGAGAGCTATTTTGTGCATGAAGTATGGAGTTCACCATTTCATCATTTTGCAAAAGTAATTAAGTACCCACGCTGTTACTAAGGAACGAAATTTCACAAATGACACCGAAAATATTTACTTGCTGCTTTACTTCGCTAGATCTTTGTTCAATCAAGAATGTCAAAAATGTATAATTTTTTAAACTACGCATTATGGTAATCTTAAAAATCATTATGCACAACGTGACAGGTGAGCTGCATAATCGAAATCAATCAAAATCCGTTATTATTGGCAGATGCGAGAAACACAAGACTGTTACATAACAAAAGCAAGTCAGCGCATACTAGGAGTAGAAAATGTCTTACCTTTGGCTTTTCCCCATTTGAAGGAGGATTGATAGGATTACTCTCCTTTCAAGCAGCATGAGTAAAAATACAGAAAGTTAGAGAATCAACAAATAGGAGTAGAAAATGTCTTACCTTTGGCTTTTCCCCATTTGAAGGAGGATTGATAGGATTACTCTCCTTTCAAGCAGCATGAGTAAAAATACAGAAAGTTAGATAATCAACAAATCAAACATGTTATTTTGAAATGATTAACGCGAAACAAATTGATAAAACTCCTTTAAGTTTTGTCAAGAATGACTAAACGAAAACCAAGCAACATTCTTCAAAACTGAATCATTCGGCTTACAGACAATAGCTTTATGTCTTGGTTGTCTTAAACACTCATGTGCAGGGAATGCATTAAAATATTTCTTCGTTTAAAGGTGTTCCCATATCACTTTAATTCTGTACATCGCTGCATCGAAGAAGTCCAACTAATTATTTTTTTCTTCCTCATCGTTTCGAAATTTTTCACACATAATTTACGTTAGACATTTGTGTAATTATCATTAGTATAAACTACATTTGCAGTGCACAGAAACCTAAGGAAGTAAAATTGGAATTTTTCGCAACGAATATATTGACGATACAGTAAAACGCAGACATTTTTGAAACGGCTATAAATGGGGAAAATGTATGAACCATAAGGGCAAAGCTCTCGTACAGCGCGTAATTAGCGTTTAATTTGGTGTCTGACCGACTGTTGGATGTATCATGCATGTAATGAAGTTTACGTCTGGCTTATATCACGCTTCCCTAATGAATGGAACTTTTAACCGCTAGGAAACAGGAACACGTTATATAGATGGGTTTCCAAACAACTATTAAATGAGAAAATTGTCATTTCATTGTCGTATCATAAGTCTATATTAAACATATACATAGATCTAACGGTGATTGATCTTGCTGCTGAAACGGATGGGCGTACTTTTCTATTATGGTTTGTTATACTTGCGTAAATATAACAAATCATGCGTGTTTTGGAGGCGATTTAATTATACTTTTTATATCGTTGTAGCCATGGATCTGTAATATTGATTCTTTAATGAGTGACCTACTTCGAGTAATTGATTAATAATATCGTATTACAACCCTATTTTGCTATTATTTCGCCATGATGGATTGGCAGTCGTTAATAATGTTTGTTTTTGCTATTGGTGTTCTTTGTATTTGAATGAGGAATTTCTTGTTAAACTGGATCTGTTTGTCGTATTATAGCTTTCTTAGCACATAAAAGTTTATGGACTGATCCGGATGCGTCGTTGTCTTGTTTGTTTGTTGGATTGTTTTAATTTCTACTTTTTTCTTTAATAAACTTTACGTATGAACATAATTCCATAATATTTCAGGAAGCTTGTTTAGCAGGGGATCGTTGTGGCAAGCAGACCTTTAAGGACGTGTGACAATGGAAAGTGGAATTACATATTGGCTACCGAATATTATTTAGACGATTAGACTAGAGGTATAAAATGTTTAATTTTCGTGATTTTACTGCTTATATAGCAATGAATGATATACGTTTTAAGCAGGTAAAACAATTAGTACTAGTATATGCCGCTCTTATAAGCATTTTGTTACCTGCTGATTTCCTTCGTCACTCTTTGATGGAAGAAGGCAAAAAGATAATAATAAAGAAAGGGAAATGCTTGTAAATATTATCAAAATTATTGATTAGTTTATTAAAAAGTATTTCTTTGTAGCTTACCGACATCTTTCAAAACGAAAGTGAAAGTTAATCTAATACTTTTTCTCTCCTTGTATTGCCGAATATGTGTACAAATGTACACAAAACTCACACACTGTGATTGTTCTTATCTCTGTTTACATAAACATTGCTCTGAAAAATCGCAAGTTGTAAAACAGGTTAACGCAAGTTATAAGCCAACCAAATTTAATTAATGAAAGCTAAAAGCTGTTATTTTGTCAATCATGGGAACACAACAAGCCACAAAAACTATTGTTAGAGTTTAAATTCCAGAAGAAACCGTTTTCCCTTCAACTTGAACTTAAATTTTCAATAACACTTTGCTACCGATTAGAAGTCAGCGACATTATATGCAATTTGCAAACAAGTAAGATAGAATTTCACTTCATTAGCGCCCGAATGGGAGAACAAAACTGTTCCAATCCTCAGAGTGGAACCGCTTATGACACTGACTTCCTGGTACGGTCGAAGAGAAAACCATCTATAGTCTTTTCTAATTTCATCGTACCCATGGCAAGAGAAAACACTACCATACCGATGTAGTGCCTGTTTTCTCTTTCGCATGTTCAGCTCTGCTTTGGATATATTAAAAGGCACGTACATAGGTACAATAGTAAGAAAAGCTTGCAATATTTTAGCATGGTTTTCTCTCTCATGTGCCTGTACACCCACGTTCTGGAAACTAGTAAATTCTATGATTTACCCTTGCTTGAAATTGGGAACATAGTTTGTGCAGAGTAGGTAGAGGAAGGTGCGGAGAAAACTAGTCCTAGCCAAACTACCTACTCCGATGCTTTACCACTCCTATGGGAAACTATGAAGGAGATGGCTCATAGAATAGGTTCACTAGGAAGACTATAGCGTATGGTATATGGTTGTGTGCATGTGCTTCCGGTGAAATAGCAGACACTGCTATACCACTTTTACTACGACGTACTTCAACTTCACAACCAAAATATTAGTCACGAGGCAAGAGAATCAATAGAAAGTCAACGTCAAATACATTCTTAGTTCTTAGCCAGTAGACAGACAAAAGCTCGTTTCATTAGGCCCATTGACTAAAACATCACAGAGATCTCCATGCAATAAAATATACAAATCAAATCTCTGTAATAATTGGATGTTCCAAAACATGGAACAATTTTCAGTTTAAAGATATCGGACAGTTACTTTTTCTACAGCCCTTCATTCAAAGTATCAGATGCACCGCTTAAGTATATTGTTGTGACCTTTAAACATATTTATTACATAAAATTCAACTATTATAAGCAGGAAGTAGTCGAAGTATTCAATATAGATAAACTACTTTTGGCAATTGAGATCTATAGGTTTAATGATCCATAGACTACCTATCTACGACATAGCCGCTCAACGAGCAGCCTGAAGCAAATGAATTTTTATTTTCATATTAGATTTAATGGCAATTGCACCAGTTAACACGAGATACTACGAACCTACTAAAAGATAAAAGATGCGTTTGTTTCGTGATGCCATGCAGTTTTGCTCGTTAGAGCAGCAATTCGATTGAACCAAAAATGATCGCAAAGTATCTAATATTGCATATCAAAAAGTAGAAAGGTGCAATTAAAATATGCAAAATAATAGTTATTATGGCCTACACAATTTCCCACTTTTTGGCCAGTTTTTATAAGCCACATGATGTAACACACTTGAAAATTGACTCCTTATTAATATTTTTGTGTTGAATTTTGACTAGATAGACAATTACAGCTTTGCAAATGACTAATTTTGGTGGAAGGTTGCTCGGTCATTTTTTTGCGTTGTAGATTGCCATTTTTTTCTATTTATGGTACCTTTCTTTTACTTTTTGTCTGTTCAATATGAAATGGATTCTTCCAGTTGCCCTATGGATATATTGTTCGGCAAATATTATATTACACTTTTTTACAGCTTTTTTTACGTGTGTTTAGCAACATGATCCCTTCCCTTTTTAGTGAGACTCCTATTGGCTAAGAAATGAGGAGGAGAGTTCGGTGTTCACATCGGAAGAAAGAGTCATCCACCTTGTGCCTTGTCCTTAGTGCCAAATTTCATGACGTACAGGACCGAGTGACGCCACGCACGTAAGCTGATGCCAGGCATTCTTATTGCTTCTACTAATAGGAGATGGTTAGCAGGATGTGCAAATTTTTCTTTTCTATATTCTACACGTTCCTCTTCCTTGGTCACATGCTGTCAGCAAAAGTATAATTATCATTATCACCGCATTAGATGAGCTCATCAATATAAATGTGTGCATAATTTTGTGCAAATGCATATGCACAAATTTTAATTGTCCTGCCACGCTATTCCAAGTAAAAACTGGAATTTTAAGTGGGAATATGTTGAATTATCGGTTTGCAATTTGATTTACAACCACTTAAAGAAGGTTTGCTAAATTCTAAAACTTATGACGATCAGTTGGACCACGTTGTATATATGTAATATAAATGTTAGATATAGAGAGACTGTGGGTTGTGTGTATACATTTAAATACATTTCACATTCAACAGTTCTAGCGAAAATGTCAGGGTGTTTGGTAGAAATGATAGGTTGCCAAAATGATGATGCCTGTGAGAAGAGCCACACAATATAATAGCTTTGGTTGGCATCAGTACAGCAAA
>JAAXOA010001076.1:0-17532 GCA_036561885.1 Salina celebensis
GTAATATTAATTAAAATTAAAAACTAATATCCGTAAATATGTAGTGCATTTCGTTGCCTCTCATTCATCATTCGACATCATTCAAACTCCGTATTTTTGTTAGTACTTTATATCAACGGTGGCACTTCAGCATCCACTACGCATTTCCCATTACTTGTTGAGAGTTCTTGCGAAACATTTGAGCGATCCGTTTCCTTTCCCATGACCCTGACAGCAATCAATGTATTAATTGTTTTGAAAATACATGATAATTGATTTGCAAAAGTACCTTTCTGGCTTCTTCTGTAGATTGATGGGTTTCTCTTTCGATGAATTTGAAATAGTTATCTCGTGTAACTGAATTGAAAAATTCATAATCAGATTAGGATTGCGGGGCTCTTTTTAACAGGAAAGTGCATAATCATAAATTGATACACATTACCTTAGGCATTGTAACCATCAAATGGCCTGTCGTTTGAGATCGTTGTATTGTGCATGAGTCGGGCTTTACCTCTTCTTGTAGTACTAACTGGAAAACTTTTCCTTTCGCTGTAACCGTTACATGGAGTGGATGAACATCTGCAGTGATCAACGTTGTACACATATGCCTGTTTAGTGTTCAAATAAGATAATTATGATATTAGTCTGAACTGAGGAAGCATAAAAGACACCAAGTCCATAATGTATTACGAAAAGGCTTACTTTGGTAATGATACGTCAAGAACGAACTGGTTTCTTTCCCACTGGTCATCCAAGAAAAAATCAAGCTTGGCTTCGTTTATATTTAGGGGTTTCCCATCCGATGTTGTGAGATTTCTTTTACGCTTTACCTTCTTCTTTTCAGTGGGTTTCTTCTTTTCTTCGTTAATTTCAATTCGCCTCATCATTTCCCTCCTTATCTCTGGAGTATCTTTTGATTTTTGCTGCCAAAATGCACTATATCGTTAAACATTACGTAAATCATTAACTTTCTATTCTAAATCATAAAACTATTATTTTTATTCTTGGGAAATGCAAGGGTAATACTATTCCGAACCTATCATCGTCACTATCGTTTGTAGAAGGCTTTTCATCAGTTTTCCGTTCTTCTTGCAATACCTTTTCCTCTTCAACACTTATCTCAGGCTTTTTGTTTTCTACAGTTTACATTGAGTGTAAGTAATCAATTTAGAAATAATGCGACGGGTCAAATAAATTATGCAACTACTGCAACTCACTTTCGAAGTATTCTCGCTGCTGTCTTAAAATAGATAACTCCAAATACTTCAGTTCTTGTGAGGCTTCAATTCTCTCCGCGTGTGTTACGTCGTGCCCATCCAATGATTTCAAATTAGGAAGAACTCCAATCACGTACTGCCGATAACCTTCATAATCCTGGCATGGGTTCCCGGTCATGTACCTTTTAATACATTTAAATTAGTTCTTAATAGCTTGCTCTATTAATTACATATAACTTTTTAGCTTTTTATTCATTACAACTGCTCAAATTTTGGTAAACCGCTTAGGTTTTTAACGGAAATCAGATCTGCTACGAAGTTTAGCGTAAGATCCAACTTTTTCAAGGACTCGCAGCCCTCCAAGTTCTCTATCTTCTCAACTAAATTCAATGCGAGGTTAAGATACTCCAGGTTCTTCAATCGCGACACGTTCTCTAGTGATATTAATGATTGGAGTATAGTCAAATTCATAAGTTCATATTTATCGGTTATTTTTCAAATCTCCATTTACCAATTTTGCTAATCGCATTGTTTTGGAGTAAGAGTATTTTAAGATCTCTGCAAACTTTGTCAAGTAATTCAATCCTTTCAAGCTTCTCTTGGTGAAGCGCTAATTCCTCCAAGGATAAAATTTCTCCTTCGTTATGCTCCGACCGTTTCCGCAACAGTTCTACGGTTACTGCGAATACAAGCAGACATTACTCATTTATTATTCCACAGTTATGCTTTTGAAGTATAGAATTAAGATCTTTGTCGTAGCAAAAATATAGCTCTTACGTTTCCCCATTACAATACCTAGGACGGGGCGAAGTGATATGAAAAAATACTTTCTCCGTGTGGCAAATAACAGTGAAACTTTATTAAAGTTGGATGGTGTGTGCTGAATTTAACACAATTAAGTTTCTACATACACAAGCAAACGACAGAGTCGATAAACAACCAAATTTCAATACCAGTGTGTGTGTACCTCTAAAAAAGACGAAAAATTTGTTTACTTCCGAAAATCAATACTTTATCTCATGACGATTTCTCTTTGTCTTTCTCTTTCATAATAAAATGTTTTGATGTTGATTGAACCAATTATGTTACATAGTTACATCTACATCTATTATTCAATCAGACAATATGCAATACAATATGAAAAACAAACCATTACCGACGCGTTCAACAAAACAATCCATTATAATACACAAACAATGCAAATAACATGCAAGCAAAACCGAAACCCTAGAAGTACTCACCAAATGTCATCACCTAATCAGACGTTTACCTGTGTAGAGCTCGATATTTTAGGATAAAGTTATGGTATGTACGAAATTCCAGTCGTGACTATAAGGTTCATGTCTAGAGAGCTCATAAAAAAAATTTCAAAACAACGGTTGACACAGGCAGGTGTCTTTTTCATGTACTCAACCCTAACCGTTAAGTTACTAGTAAGCTTCACATACTTCGTGGCAATGGTTATTCGTTAGTTAGCAATTATAGCAAACTAGTTTCGTGCATATGAAACAAGTGCGAAACTAGCATGACAAGAGCTTCGCCATTGCTTCACCCAAGCAATTATCAATTCTACGCAAACAATCCAAGCAGCTTGCTCAAATTATTGGCCACGGCCACACCATAATCCATACAAAAATATCCATTCTATGCAATACTTCTTAAAAAAACATAGATTGCAAGCTTTTATGTACGTGTTTACATACATGTCCTCGTTGTCTGTTTGCTCGTGGATATGCTTTCAGCTTAAAGATTTTCCTACATAACTCGAATGCATTTTTTGTTATCTATTACACAGCAAAAACAGGCTCACATTTACCTGTATACTTCGTATTCAATCTGGTTGTTTTGTTGTATTACACAAAACATCAGTATTTCCGAAGCTCCTTGTTTTTCTTATATTTCTCGGAACAAAAATTATGTTCAAACAGTTTTAATTTTGATTAGATACTAGCCCAGTTTTATCACGCTATTTTAAAATCATTTTTGGCACGGGATAGTTTTAGTCGTGCAAATATAAAAGTTCTGGAAAGTCATTGGAAGTGGATGGATTCTTGAAAGGAAAAAAAATACTAGTGTGATTGGCGTGAAACAATTTATTTCCAACGAAATGGGCCAAAATACACGGGTTTTGAGTTGAGGATTCTAGTGATTACATCATGTTTGGTTGTTTCAGTAGAATATGAGGAGGCTGGTATAATAACTGAAACTGATGATCGCGATTTTGGAAGAGGGTATTAGCAAAATGGCAAACTTTCCAGCAGCTATTTCAAATGAGCCTCCGCCACTGGACAATAGTTCAGAGGATGAGGATAGCGAAGAGTTTCAATCTCATGGACTAAGGCTTGATGTGCCTAGTGGTACGATCAAAATTATATTTATTGCTGCAATTCAGCAGTGAACTGATTATGAAATTAATGATTTATTGCTATTTTTTCTCAGGCGACCCCACTCCAGTTTCCACTCCACAGAAAAAGTCTTTGGCTAAAAAGATTCAAAGTGACAAACGTAGCGAAACGGCATCCCCACAAACGGAAGTTAGTTTAAGCGGATCTCCTGTCGAAACTGAAATTACAACTGTTGTCGACACTCCAGTTAGCGACCAAGTTTGTGAACTTGCAACGGGCAATGACACGGGGAAAGTTAATGGTGCTGTGGAAGTGAGTGAAGAAAGTGATTCATTTGATTCAGCTGAAGACAAATTGGCTTCACCGGAGCCAGAAACTTCACAAGAAAATGGTTACATGGAAGAAGCAAACCACTGTGATAACGATTCTGAAGAAAGTATTCGTAGTATTCCTCTCAAACCTGAAGCTACAAATGAGCCTACTACCGAAACAGAGGAAGAAGACAAATCCAATTTTCAAATTAATGAAGAAACAATTAATTTAACTACCGACGAGGTGGATACCGAGCCGCGGGACAGCATAACAGAAAATGAAGAGCTTGAAATAGTAACAAATACGGCCGGCAACGACCTAAATGATAAGGATTTTGATGAATTCCAAGCTTTTGAAAGTGCAGACCCTGTTGTGGACACGGCTAGTTCTCTAGGTGAATCTGGAAACACCCCAACTGACAAATGTCCTATAGACGACGACGACGACTTCGATGACTTTGGTGCATTTCAATCAATCCCACAAACAACTGCACCACAACCGGTTGAACAATCTGCAGTGGTAGCACCAGAAGAAGAAGATGATGACGACTTCGGAGACTTTGCTCAGAACTCTGTTCCTGTACCAAGTAAACCTACTAGTGACCCAACGCCATCAGCCCTTTCAACACCTCAAAATTCACAAGAAACAACGGAGGATTTCGCTGACTTCCAAGACTGCTCATTCCANTTTTAACACCTCAAAATTCACAAGAAACAACGGAGGATTTCGCTGACTTCCAAGACTGCTCATTCCAAAGTTTCGCCACGCCGCCTTCAGCAACCTCAGACTTTTCGTTAATCCGAAGCAAAATTGATACATTAGTTAAATCCTTATTTGTAAATGACGAAGATCCTACCGAGGACGACGACGTAAAACATAGCAGCATTGACTCCGAAATAAGCCCGTCGAGTGATGGAACCTGGGCCAAAGTTCAAGATTTCGAAGGCAGTCAAGGTTTAATGTTCAAGTGGTTGGGTAGCCTGACAGGGACGAGGTTACTTAAGAGTTTAAACATCAACACGAACAACATTGTATGTAAGATCTATCCATTCACAATTTTTGCGTGTAATATTTTGCATCTAATACTATTACATTTTTCTTTTAGGTCTATCATGAAAAATGGGGGACGATAGAAGTCCCAAAGTTTGCTGCGAGTCTTGTCCAGTCCCCACTTCAACCGCAGTCGTGCAATAAGTATGAATCACAGGGAAAAGATGAGAATCCTGCCATAGTCAATAATAATACAATACTATCTGACGATCACAGTAAGTGAACACTGTCAGTAAAAATATTTTGAGATTTGTAAAGCCATTTGTAAAACCAAACACGTAAAGTAATGTCGTGGTTTTATCTTGCACATGCAGCCTTTCGGGATCATTATTATGATAATATATTTTGTAAGAATTTGAATCACGAGTTGTATCAATATGCGTGTCTTTTTCAATAGCTTTCCTAAGATAACATAATTAATAGTTAATTTCTGTCTCCTAAAATAACAGATAAACCACCGTCGATCAGCTCTGAAGCCCAGGAAATTTTACGGCAGCTACCTGATCTATCGTATATGCGAGCAAATACGCTGGTGTTCCCTCCAACATCACCGTCCGGGCTATAATTTGCATTCAACATTAGAAAAGTTTAACAATTTTTGGCTGGTAGCTACTAAAACAAGAACGGGACCTTTCAACTATTTTTGCAGTAGCTCAACTGAATGTATAAGATAACTAGAATTGGAGAATAGAAGCATTTATGTTAATTCACATTCGAACAAAACAGTCATTTCCATGCATAATAATAATATACTTTGAGTATATATACCTTACAGGTTGTGATTTGAAAAAAGTATTTATTATTTTCAAGTTTTCCTTCAATAAGTAAAATTAGTTGGACAATTTTTTAAACCTGACCTTGCTTGAATTCAATGTAATTCTGCTCTGTAATAATTTTAACTACCTTCGAAAATAATGTTTTAAAGAAGTAAAGGTGACAGTAAAATTAGTTTGACAATTTTTTAAACCTGACCTTGCTTGAATTCAATGTAATTCTGCTCTGTAATAATTTTAACTACCTTCGAAAATAATGTTTTAAAGAAGTAAAGGTGACAGTTTTGTTGTCCCGCCCGCAAATATTGTATAATTCATTGCACACTCGTACTAAAAAATAGTAATAAAATTTTACTAACACCGACTTTCCCATGTCTTTTCTTGCGGTGATTGTGAATTTGATGGCATTATATAAGAAAAGCACTTTGAAATGTAAAGCAAGATTTTTTGGTTTATCGAAAGATGTCGGGAATCATAAATCAGTACATGTTATTTTGCTTTTCAAAAGAAATCTGCTCTTGTTATTGGCTACAGTTAAAAAATTTACTCTATCAGTTTCTTGGATTTGAAAAACTGTCTAAGGTAAAGGACCTGCCATGTTGCCAGTCCGAGAAGGCAACACATTGAGAAAACGGAAAAGTAGAGGACACGCGAGTTAGTAGATTCGTTGGTATCTCTCATCTCTTCTTCACGTTGACGCATGAATCCAAAGTCTTTCACGATTGCTTCAGATAAATCTTCCAACCTTTTCAGCTCTACTTCCAGGGGTTTCAGCTTGGCAGCCTCATCCAGCTACATTGTACAAAACAAAACAAAAATTGTTTTGATATTGAGATTGAAATATTCATATTGCTGCTAATCCCAACTAAGGAATTTAATCTTACCCCTTCGTAGTTCTTGGCTTCTACACCGTGTTTCGTGCTCAAATAAACTTCCTGAGGGAATCCTCGTTGGCCTGTTTAAAAAATGTACAAGCCATTTACAAATCACACCCATTATTTACATCATTTGTGAAATTAATCATTAAAGTAAAGAGAGAAATTCCCTACCTGCAGGTACTTTGGAAGAAAAGCAGATTTCGTAAACTTCATACTCGTCGGTAGTAAAAGTGAACCGGCCCTTCTCAGCATGTTCTTTCTTCCACAAGTATCCTCCTTTAGAGTCGACAACCTATAAATTGAGATTATTATTATGAAATGGTTACCTTGAATTAACTTATTGAGTTTCAAAGACTATTCCTTACATGAAGGTCTACAGTTTGTCCCGGTACTTCCGTAATTTCATAGTCACCGGAAACTAGCACATCTTTATGAATTTCTTCCCGCAAACACTTCTGCGCACTAGGTTGTAAGTGAAACATAAGGGAGTTCACTTCACTAATCAAAGCTATAATTAGAACCACAGCCGAAAACGCTCCACTCTGGCACAATATTGGTGAATAAATCTTCATTTTGAGATCTCAATTCAATAAGGGGCAGTGAAAAACTTAAATCTTCCTTATTTTGTCAACTTTCCGAGCTTTGGACTTCCAGCTTCATTAATCTAAAAAAATAACAGCAAAAAAGTCAATTAATCAACTAACATTTTTCAAAAACAATGTGTTGTTCAAAAATCATATGGTGTTTTGTTTTCTAACAAACCTGTGTCAACTTCCACTCGTTATGTACTCTTTTGACTTGTCCGGCTCAAATTGCACTTCACTCGTTCTGTTTCTAATGAAAGCACCTTAATTAGCAATTAACAGCACAAAGCGTAATCACTTTTACTTTAAGTACAAGTAAAGTACAGTACCATGATTGACAAATAGACGAGGACGAGAAATCTTCCTTCACGCAGGCAAATGAGGATTCCTTCCTGCTGTTGTGTTTTTCTTTAAAAACTCCTTATCCAACTTGGCATAGAGAGCAAAAGTAACCATTCAAGTTTCGCTCTCTCTCTATAGTGGAATCTGAATCTGACATTTCAAACCAAAAAAAACATTACTACAAACAGCATGAGCAAAAGTAGTTAAAAATGTGATATCCAACATTACATTTTTTATGAAATGCATACGTGGCATGAGCAGTGTCTGAGTATACTTTTCTTTAAAACTTTACGTTTTTGCTTTGTTCTAAGCAAGTTTATGTTTACTGCACGCTAATAAGGTCTAAACTTAATCCAGGGATCGCTAGTGGTTCCATCCGTCATGCAGTCAAGCAAAAAAATACATGACACGAGTACGGTTTTTTTACAACTTGCAAAGACTCCATGTTTCTTATATCGTCCTCGTATTCCAGTGATTACATAGAAGGGATAAGCTGTTTTATCGTTTAATGACTCCGGCGTTGTTGTGGGCTGTCTCCATAATAAGTTTGAATAACCTGTGTGTGTATAGTGCAACCGTCGGGTATTAAGAAGCTGGTGTGGCTTGAAGAAAGAAGCGTCTCTTGGACGGAGTGTTTACTACGGAATATTTAAATTTTGAGTTGGTTAAACCATAAATTAAACTACTAAGGAAAACGTGGTTTTGTGTAATTTTGACTGGATAATTTAAGAGAAGATGGGAGATAGCCGTAAGTTATTAATAGGGTTTTGTATAATATTGATGCAAAGTTGAGTTAGCATTTTGTAGTAGAAGTAGGTGCGAGATATAAAATTAATTTTGTCGGTTTTTGTTTGCAAGAATATTCGGCAGGATACGGCCAAGCTGCTGGGGGTTATGGAGGCGGTTATGGTGGACCCTTGTCTGCTCCTGGAGGTTACGGTAATAGCGCGCCACCACCTCCTGTAGGTGGAGGATATGATCAGAGTGGAGGGTATGGCGGTGCCGTAGGAGGGCCACCGGGTGGAGCGTCATCTGGAGCTTGGGGTGGATACGGAAATGCAGGAGCATATGACAATGCACCTCCTGCTCCTCCTCCAGCACCGGCTGGTGGAAGAGATGGTTTTGGAGGAGGCGCTGCCGGTAATGCATCTGGATATGGCGGTTATGGAGGTAACTGGTTATTAGGGTACCGGAGGTTGAAAAAGCTCGAGCTTGTTTACTTATAGGATATTTTGTCTAATTCCAGGCGGTTATGGTGGAGGATACGGTCAGCAATCAGGTGGGCAAGGTCCCCCAGGAGGTGGGTATGGAGACTATAACTCGGGAGGTGGCGGTAGCTACGGAGCCGGCGGTCCGGCTGGAGGCAACCAGTATCAAAGTGGTGGTGCTGGGGGCTACGGCGGTGGCTCAGGTTCTGGAGGTTACCAACAACAAGGCTATGGAGGTACGGACTCATTTGGCGGAGGTTTTAAAATAACAAATATAAATGCATCCAAAGTACACAAGCCGAAACTTATCGCTTCTTGCTTTTGTTTTGCAGGAGGTGGTTATGGTGGCGGCGGTGGTGGACGTGGAGGATACAAGTAAGTCACGTATAATTACGGAATTAGATTCACGTTTTGTACTTTTGTACATTTTTTAAAACTTACGAAATTGCCAACGGGTGATATCAGAAAATCACGCAATCGCTGCAGTGTAAATCAGTGAAACGAAATGATCAATCGACAAATGCTTCAAAGCTTAATATTGGTTGCGATATTTTATATTACGAGCAGTTAAATTGTCAACCAGAATTTCAAATCAAAGCTGTTCAATTCCAATCCATTTTCTGATATTTAAAAAAATCATCTTAGTTTCGTACCGACAAACTCATCATGAAATGACAGGCTGGTGCCAATTTGAATTAGCGTTTCTAATTTCGTAAATTAATTCTTGCGTATTGGATTGGTCTTGAAGTGTTGTTTCAAACTTTCGATTTTACTCTCAGTTTAACAAGCTTCCAATTATCATGGTTTCAAAGATAAGCGTTTATAATTTCGGTGGTATTCTCTGGTCGTCGATGTAAGATTACAAGACAGCAAGACTCATCTTGTAAGTAGTGTGAAGAAATCATTTCGCTTACTATAAATTTATTAAACTTTTATAAACACCGGAAACGGTGAGAGGTTCTTAATAATATGTCGGGTACTAATATGTGTGTTGGTATCGAGTTATTTTTATCGTACAGGTATTGCAGTTAAAGTATCAAGGTCATTGGATACTCGCGGAGAGCAACAATCAAGTGTAAAATCTAAGTGTGTTTAAAGTGTGTCGTTTTGGTACGATGTAATGATACCCTCAAATCAAATTTCTTATTTTTAATACTTTTTCTAACAAATTGCTACAAAATCAGTCCAATTTTGATTTCAAGAGAAAGAATATAATTTAAAGCACGACCTTCACTTTTAAAAAAAAAATATTCCCTTTTTCTAGTGTTAAATTCAGCTCAAAGTAATGTAAACCGCCAAAGCAAAATACAATTGTTCTATGCTCAACAAATCAATTTGTATTTCGAAGTTTTTAGCAGGAATGTATGAACTAATGAAAAGTTTCAGACGCACATCTGTCTATCTGGATGCGCATTGAGTTATATATCTTCTATCGACATGAGGTGCTGGTCAAATTGTCAACGCTCTCCAAACGTGGGGTTTAAATAACTGATGAGAAAACAATGCTTGCTGGTATTTTGGTTGAATCGAAGGGTTATCAAGCTGGTTTGAAAATGGCGACACTTCTCGAATGAACTTGAGAGAAGTTTGTCGTGGTTTGTTGTGATATCATCGATGGCGATATAACTCGAAGGATGGAATGTCAAGAAACTTGAGAACTCACCATTTGTGTCTATCTCTATTTTAGCTCCGGGTCTAAACAAGGGTCGTACCCTTCCAAAGGTAACAAATAACAGTTGTTGACAAACAGTATCTTCTGTCTACACATATTTTTATAATTTTATTCATTCTGGTAATTTGTGAGGTAAATTCATCTGACTATCCGTTTAGCGACAATTTTTGACTCGATATACAGTATGACTCCTTTCCTACTCCTGCTTAGACTAAATAACGGCAAAACATTTATTTTTTCTATCTGGACAACCATGTTTCAAATTAAACATGCATGGAAGTTACCGACTGTGTAGGGTTATATCAAGCGTATACCTTGAGGTTTGTCATATATTTGGTTGAAGTTGGTCACGCGCAAACCGCATACGTGTAAATTAGGCTAATATTAAAAACGGGGTTTCATGGTTTACTTGTAGACAAACGACAATAATAGTTGTCAAACTGGTAGGATTGATCGTTTAAAAAATACGTATTTTGGTTATTTTATCGGCAGAAGGCTGTCATTTGTTTCTACGCATATGGTATCGGTGATTTGTTGTTTTACTAAAAAAAACTATCCTTCTACATGTTCCAGCAATTAGTGTTGTGTTTCACACGACTGGTATTGCGTTTCAGGGTAATCACTGGTGTTCGTAAAGAGTTTACAATGCGGTGCAAGAGAAAACTTTAATAGGAAAGTAAAACGAACGTTTCCTTTTACATTTCGTAGAGTATGTAAGTATGGGAAGAGTATATACATGGTTAGTATTTAACAAAGTACATTTAACATTGCAACGGACAAGTTTGTTAAAACTTAACGTAATTCAGTAGGCTGCATAGTACGAAGTTTGGAACTGGTTAGGGTCTGTGAAGGGTCCACTGATTGAATTCTCAAAATGTCATATCGTACAGTGTAATCAAATGCTGTTTGCTTTCATAATTCGAATTGTCAACTGAAAGACGTATTTTCTACCTTAATACTTGTAATCAATTTTATCTTGTATAACACAATGTGCTTATGTCAAATCTAATTGTCTGATTAGGCTATGGCGGTGGCGGCGGAGGAGGTTACGAGGAACAATCTAACTGCGTATTTGTATCTGGTCTGGCACCTGCGACAACAGAACAGGACATCGCTGAATACTTTGGGTCTATTGGAATCGTTAAGGTATGTGGCCATCTTTAGTTCACATTTTAATAACGAAACAACAAAATATGATGTAGCAAAATGTTTAACATCCTTACGTTTCTGTAAAACTAGATTGACAAGAGGACCGGAAAGGCAAAAGTTTGGATGTACAAAGATAAAGTGACTGGTAAACCCAAAGGAGAATGTACTGTGACTTATGATGATCCTGACGCTGCAAGATCTGCAATTACTTGGTTCAATGGTAAGTTAATTTTAAGAACGTCGAATGTTTTTTCGAATTGGGATGAATGAATGAACCGAATTTAATGATTACAGGAAAAGATTTTCAAGGAAACGTTTTGAACGTATCAATGGCCACTCGTGGCGGTAACTCTTACGGTGGTGGAGACTCTGGTGGCGGCAGAGGTTATGGAGGAGATGGTGACCGAGGTGGCCGTGGTGGATTCCGTGGCGGAAGAGGTGGAGACCGAGGGGGATTTAGTAGTCGCGGAGGTGGTGGTGGTGGTGGTGGCGGCGGTGCAGGTGCCGGCGCTGGAGGAGCCGGAGGACCACCTAAACGTAAGCTGAATTAAGGTTAACGGGAATGAATCTTCGCTTGATGCTTTATGCTACATGTAATCTCTTCGTAATTTGTAGCATTTAGCCGAGAAGGAGACTGGACCTGTCCAGATGCTGGTTGTGGGAACACCAACTTTAGTTGGAGAACTGAATGTAACCGCTGTGGAGTTTCCCGTCCTGGTGAGTCAGATCTGCTTCATTCTTTTTTGTCAACATTTTGCATTCTATTTTGGACAAAGTTCTAATTCAAATGTACTTTTTATTTGTAGACGGCGATGATGATGGTGGCTCCTTCGGTGGAAATGGCGACAGAGGTCCACCACGCGGACGTGGAGGTTTTGGAGGTAGGTTTTTTATGATACTACAGTATCCTGTATCCACTTTATACATAGCGTTTTCAACCTGAAAATTACATTTAATGTATATGAATTATGAAATCATAGATAGAGGAGGCCGTGGTGGTGGCATGAGAGGCGGAGATCGTGGCGGTGGTTTCCGAGGAAGCCGAGGAGGTGGTGGCGATCGTGGGGGTTTCCGCGGCGGTCGTGGAGGAGGTGGCGACCGCGGTGGAAGAGGTCGCGGCGGTGGAGGTCCAATGAGAGGAGATGGAATGTAAGAAGTGTTTCTGTTTATATGCATTATGACATTATTGATTAATGACCGCACGTGATACACGTTATCAGTAAAACTTGAAGTAGTCCCTAAAAGGTGTTTTTCTTTGATATTGCAGTAAACGAGATAGACCAAGGCCATACTAGATCCCTTCCAGTTACAAATATGGAGGCTGACGTTGGAAGTAATTATACATTAATCACAGATTACAGTATATACTCACTGATGTGAATATACTGATGATTTGTGTACATTAATATTCTAGCAGTGTAGCGATTTTTAAATCTCCAAAGAAAGATGGAATATGCTGCTAATTTAGCGAACCCTTAAGTTCTTAGAACTAAGCATAAGATAATTCTACTTATAATTCGGAAATTCAGCTGATTTTGCGCTAATGCGCCTTTACTTTTATTTCTTTAACTTTCTTAAACGATTCCATTTATATTGATTGATGTTAGGATTTAGTTTTACATAGTAGGCGTAGTTAAATGAATATTATTTCGTTTTTGTACCACTGCAAATATAATGTGTTGTAAACGGCAGGAAAATCTCTACTTGTATTCAACATGAATAATAAACTTAACGTTACCAAAACTCTTCTTTTGACAGTAAGCGAGTACGTCTATTCATTTACGTGTTAGTATTAGTAAATGATTAGTAACTAATCGAAATAAACCCAAACTCGAGAATGAAAATTCGTTGCTCAGTTATGTCATTTGTCCATGCCTGCACTTTGCAAGATCAGGTCTTTTACAGTTGCCTTCTGTAATGAATTAATTGTAAAATCAGAAAAGTACGATAAAGAAAAAATGCATTATTCACTGATTTAAATGAATAAAGAATTGACTGACAAATTCTTCAAACTACCTCGTAGTCAGTAATTTTCCGTGTTGTTTCATGCTACTAGTAAGTAAGTACTAAAACTCGGAAATTCTATATTTTGTAACAATAGGTATTAGACTTGAAATGGTCGCAGTGTTAAATAATTTGAATTTCTGAGAATCGAAATGGGAGTAGAAAATTATTATTATCCAAAAAATATTGCATTTCGCTGTAGTGTAAATAAATTAATTTAATTCTAGTTTTCTATCAGTCAATCAGCTTTCTTACTTTGTTTTACAATGTTAATTGACGAAGGCGACAAAAGCACTCAATTTACGTTTAAGTATTTTATTATTCTTACAAAATTAGATTGTTCTAAAAAGGTTATTCTCGAAGGGTTGGCTTTTCAAATAATACCAAGTTTCACGAATTCGATGGTGGTGGTTGTGGCACAATATTTTCTTGGCACTGGGAACTGGTAAATTTTTCAACGCTGCGTTTGGCTTGACGCAAAATTGTGTGAGTTTTATGGAGTTGTCGACAAATAGCTTTCTCGACTTGTTCCTTCTCTTTCGTCGTGGAGTTCAGCTTTTCTAAAGTGTTATCTAGGGCCTGGAAGTGAAAAGTAAAACCTTATATGAGCCAACAGTACATGTGATCGTAGTAATATGAAAATGATTGATTCTCCATTTGCTTACTTGTTTTGTTTGCTTTAGTTTAATTGCCAACTCCCGGTTAGTTGTGCGAAGGATGCGATTTTCTTCTTTGTAGTTATTACCATTACTGTCATCCGAGTTTACAGCACCATCGTGGCCTGAATCAATACCAAGGTCAGGGCTCGTCGAGTCTGATGGCCGGTTGAGATCCTGAAAGTATCAAAACTCATTATACACTAACCCATAAAATCAGAGAGTAAAGACTAATGATTATTGGGAAAGCTTACGGCAATTGTGCTTCCAATAGAACCTTTTGCAGACTTTTGGTACGTATTTCGAAGAATCTTTAATTCTGCAACCAATTTGGCATGTTCTGTGTGTAGATTTTTCAAAGCATCTTCGGTGACCAGTAGTCTTTTCAAGAGTTTTTTGTTTTCCTCATTGGTCTTATTTGGACTTGAACCAGGAACCGAGCTCACATGGGTAGAGGTTAGTTTCAAGAAGTTAATATTTGATTCAAGGGCTCTCACTTGAGTAATCAAATCGTCCTTCTCTTGACCTAACTGTCCGTTTATTCTTTCCATCATGTGGATATCCTTCTTGAGCTTATTGATATAAACATTATGCTGACTCCAATGAATTCTCTAACGAAGGATCCAAAATATTGCACTGAACATTTTCAGATTTCAGGCGGGGATGGGATTTGTGCGCTCCACTGGGTGACATCAATCCCCTATGATGATGATCCTTCAAATATGGATGAATTGACTTGTGATGAGGTTCAGACACTGAGTCCTGAAAGCGATAAGGAACAAAAAAGTCTTGCGAATTGTGCGTTACTGCGAAATAAACCATGAATTAATCAATTACGTACCTTCTCTAAATGTGCGTCGAGACTTTCACTGATAATTCGTGCTTGCTCTATAGTTTTAAGCAGGTTTTCGCGATTTTCATCCGTAAGACCCGTGAGAGAAACCACTTTCTGAGATTCCAGATGCAACAGTGTCTCTACAAATTCAGCAAGCTCTCTCATCCTGTGTTGCAGTAATTCAATCAGTTTTGGTACTGAATCCTATTTGAAATCGGAATACAGAAATATACATAACTTAAAATATATCTAAAAATGCATATAATAAGTATTATTAAACGAAAGCACATGCAGGCATGCCGGAATGTCGTTAACTATAAGCACGCTTACCAAGCATGACTAACAAATTGTTGTGGGTAGTGGTTAGGTAATCAAAGGGAGGTGTTATTGAAAAGCAACGCTTATACATTTTAACATTTGAATTTTAGTAAAAAAAAGTTACATGGACATAAATACGAGAAAATATACGAATTCACACAATAATGTGATAGTCACATAATATGACAATACTTAAAGACTAAAATGTGGGGAATCCCCACTGGGGACGTTGATTAAGGACTCACAGATGTCGGCAGATAAGAATTGCTCTCGAAGCCTTTGGTTTTCTCCGCCATCTTCCTTTCTAACTTTTCATACTTTTCCTGGAGCCGAATAAATTTTTTGCCCATTTCCTGAAAAGACAGAATAGAAATATTCATTAGTTAAAGATCTAAATGGAAACATTTCAACCGTAAAGTAAGTGGACCTACCCGTAAGGATGCAGTCATCTCCCGGATTTTTTCTTCACTGTTCCTCTTCTCTAACTCCATCTTACTAATTTTATTCTCATAGTAGTGCAGCTTATCTTGACTTAGGGACACTTGATCTTGCACATGTTTCAATGCAACTACCTGCATTTGCAATTTAGTCTCAAGCTCAGAATTCCTCTGCTCCACTTCCGTTTGACCGAAAGCAAAAGCCGCTAATTTATCCACTTCTTCGTCACTTTGAACAGGGCTTTGGATTTTGGACAGCTCCTCAATCTTTTGATTGGCTTTCTCCAATTTGTGAACTATATCTTCGTTCTGTTTCTCAAGTTTGCTGGTCTTCTCAGCTAGTTCTGCAATTTGCTTTCGTTTATGTGCCACATCGTTTTCAAAATCTTGAACTTTCTCTTGTAACCGGGCTTTATCTTCTTTGACTTTGTCTAGTTCTTTGTTTAAAGATTCCAAGGCTGATGCGGAGCTCGTGGATGTCGAAGATTGCGTAATGGAATGTGTTGGGAATACCCCGTTTTGGGAGAAAAATACTGAAACAAGAAAAAATTACCATATTCAGTTAAATTGACAGTGTGTAGACAGCCAACTGGTTTTCAGTTAATCTCATATGATTTAACTAACTGAGAATTAGTTTCTTTCTAACCTGCCATGTCTGACGAGCTTGGCTTTCCACCTGCCTTTTGTTCGCTTAAATAAATGCGAACTTTTAACTGAAAGTTTTCATGCTGAAGCTGCTTAATCCTTTCCGTGTAGTCTTTAAGCGTTGGGCACCGCCTTGATCCTGGTGAAGACACCAATCCATTATTGAAGGATATCATCGTTGGGGTCAAACTGTTCTAAAAACGACGGCGACAGTGACCTCATCGGTTCCGGGTCGCCCAAGCTCAACGGGTGGTCTGACATTTTTAAAGATGTTTTCAAAGTTTCAACTCACTAAGACTCGTCTTCCTTGGTCACTACAAAACATTCAGCATCGGCGATTTGTCTTTTTTCTTGGAACTTTTCTTTTTTACTGGATTTACATTATTGTCCCGTTGATCAATCACATTCTCACTTTTTTAAATACAAAATTAACTGTTTTTTTTTGTTTACACTTGCTCCACTAAGTAACCATGTCAGACTTGACCTACTTCCGCCCCCTGGAAGCTCACTTTTTCGTTGTGTCCACCCCCAAACTAAAAATCACTTCCCAAAGACACCGCTTAATGAGTCAAGATCCACTTAATCCCGAACAGGAAATGGTTTCAATCTCAACTTTCGTTCTGTATGGCGGACGCTTTAGAAACTTCTGCTTTACCGTCCTGTATCACTTCCGTCTGCTACAAAAAAATAATATTTCATACATTACATGACGAGTTGGAAACAAGCTCACAAAAAATCAGAGCAGGATCAGTTTACTGATAAAACCAGAAACAGAACCGAAGAAAAAAACTGTTTTAGCAAAACCTCTTCAAGAACTAGCAGACTAGAGAAGCTGAAAGAGAAGTACACCACCGTTGCAATCCGTTCCCCTATTTCCTCCAAAAAAAAACATCAACTGTTGCTTTAACGCTTGCACACACAGAACGACTGCTTCGTTCATCGTTTTGGTTTTGGAATGATAGCTTTGTCAAGAAAATTGGGAATCATGGCCAAGCTAAATATAGACTTTCACTACGCAGCAAGAAACATTAAAAACGCCAAGACAAACAGAACATTTCCTTTTCACGTTGGCAAATACGCTTCAAAGTCATGATATAAGATTACATATAATTTGCATCAGTATAATAC
>JAAXOA010001077.1:0-17532 GCA_036561885.1 Salina celebensis
AAATTTACTATTCATACTTGATAAATATATTAGGCCAAAGTTCAAAAATCCAACACTTGTACATGTTTATATGGATTCACATTCTGTATTTTCCAAGCTTAGGAAAGAAATGACATCCACAACGCAATTACTTTGTAAGTCAACTATTTAGGGCATAATGCGAATTTAATTTTTATGGCCTGAATATGTATCAATTTTTCGCAGCCAGCGCAGGAGGTATTTTTGGATTGTGCATGGGGTTTAGCATTCTGTCTCTTCTTGAAATAGTATACCATGGAACACTCAGACCGTTATTTTCATTTTTGAGGAGAAAGCACGCTACAAAGGCAGTGATCAAGCTTTCCCAAGGCCAAGAGAAAGACTTGAATCGACAGAAACATACATGTGAAACTATTTCGAGGTTGACTATGCAGAAATCTTCAAATGTTGCAGTATTGAGGGAAAGTGAAATTTCAGACAGGATTCAGTGCGTATGGGACTGAGTGCACGGGCAAATAGTTGCCATAAAAGAGAAAATCGAAAAATGAATGCAAATGAACAGTAGTTGGCATTTTAATAACCAGGCACTGTAGTAGAAAGTTCGAATTGGATGTGCACTAAAGAACAAAGATGTTCCTGATCACTTTAACTTAAATGTATGTATGTAGTATGTATGTAGTCTTTATTAAATTTCTTTTTGGGCAAAGCCCATAGAAATCAATCAATATTACAATGTCTTTACAAAGAAAAAGAATAAGTGAGTTCTTGTAGTCTAGTATATTATACATTAACAATTTTCAATTAATCTATCATATCTCTAATATTCATACATTTTATTGTAAATAGAAATAAGTCTGTTAGTTTGTCCTTGTCAGAGTCAGATGCAATCATTCGTTGTATTCTATCCTCCTTAGGAGTACCTATAATGTATTTATTTATATGAAGTTTTCTTTCGCCTTCGTGTATTTTGCAATTTAGTAAAAAATGTTCTACGTCATCTTTTTCATTCAAGTTACAATATGTACACTTTTCATCTATTTGAAGATTCATATTCTTCCCACATAACCAAAACCTGCCTAGTCCTAACTTATATTGCGCTACGCATTTTGCCACGTTGTGTGATAGTTCTAAACGTGGGTTTTCATTTTCAAGTATTTTGTTAAAAACGTTTAGTAAAGTAGCTTGAGCAGTTGCGTTTAGATTTTTTAAAAATTCGTTTTTTATCAAGTCCGCGCCTGGCGCTTTTTTGTTACCTAATGTTTTCAGTCCGTATTTCATCTCTGATATGCTAAATCCAACGTCTAAATACGGGTGTATTACATTTATGTAGATAACATAGATTTGTGCGCTGTCCCATAATATTTTTATAAAAGTTCTTCCGTTTCTCGTTTGGAATATTGTGTGGTTCACTTGGTTTTGAGTTAAAAAGTTTGACTGTCTTCCAGAATTCATTTGGGTTTTTCACGTTGTTAAATGAGTTTACTATCGCTTGTCTATATTTCCTCTTCTTGTCTTCAATGGTCTCTCTGTACTTTCGTCTTTCAAAAATATAGTTATTGTGTGCTGCTTCTGTTTTTTCCTTCTTGATCTGCTTGGCTGCTTGAATCATGGATTTTCTGGCTGTTAAGCATTCCTGGACGAACCTTTTATTAACACGAATTGGTTTACCCTTTAATCTAATTTGCATACCGGTTTCCTTTGCTGCTGCATGAATAATATCTTCTAGCTTGTCGTAGTCCACGTGCGTATTTTTTTGGATGAGTTCAGACATTTTTTTGTTGTAATCTTCTTGCTTTGCGTCTTTATATTCTTGTAATCGTTTGTACTTCTTTTCTATTTTCAGTAGATAAAAACTTTAGCGTAGTCATAACAGGTAGATGATCGGAATTATGCACTTGTAATGTTTTTAGACAGGTCATTTTTCTGCTGCTTTTTTGTTTCCAAAAATTTAGTCTATTGTACTCGCTTCGTTTGCATTAACAAATGTGAATTCTCCTCGCATATCCTGCTCTGCTCGTCAAAACGAGTCTGGAAAGTCTGGAAGGAAACGTGACTCTGTTGGAGATGGACCGTTCCCGGTTTATCGATGAGAAACGCGACGTAAGCACACAGACACGCTCTGCTCGCGGCCGGGGACGAGAATTTCCATTTAAGACTGTCTCGGATGAGACCAGTCAATAATAAGTAAAACAGAACTCAGTTAAATAAATTTTCAATAGTTTTTATTACTCAGCTTCACAAAATTTATGGGGAGTGTGAAGTTCCAACCTTAGAATAAATACTTCTGTATTATTCTAAAGAAACAGGTAGAACAGACTCTCCTCGAAGAGTCGCATCCATTCCATATCGTCCTGATTCTCGAAATTGTTGTTGACAACGTCGTCAAAGGTTAAAAGAGTCGGGCGAAGATAATGAGCTCTGGATACTTGAGACTTATGTCTCGGGGCCAGATAATCATCCATCCTGTGGCTGGCCAGGTGGTGCAGTTGATTACTGTAGATTTCTCTCACTGTAAAATAGATAAACACAAAACATAAATATGTATCAGTATATGATTTTACAAATGTGATAATTTTGGTATAATTGATTAATTATGTTGTGACTTGTCAAAACCTACCTTTGTCTATGCCATTAGCAACAATCTGGGCGCTATGAATGGTCCTGGGGACGTAATCCCACTTACAATCTTCAGGCCACCAGACATAGTGGCTCACTATAAAGTTGTTGTCTGGTGCCCAGGGGAAGTCCAGACAAAGGGGCTGTCCACTGGTGTCCAAAGCAAACAAAGGTATCGAGGCCACCGGCCCGTACCTCAGACACTTAACACATTTTTCGTACACAGATTCATCTAACCTGTGTGCGCAACCGGGTATGTAAGCCATCGCGAACAAAAACGCGATCAAAAATAAAACTTTGTATGTTTCCATTCTTTCTTTAAAAATGTAAAGTTTCTTAGTAAAAACTTTTGAATGATTTTTGTAAGACTTTTTAGTCCAAAAGTTAATCCAATTAATGATTAATTCATTTGGTCAATTCGTGGTACATTTATGTCATCTCCGGTGGGATGATATTCAGAAGCGCATCGCAAAAATTTGTATTTTTGTGCAATTTTTGGTTGTATAAACGGTGTAGTGCGATAGCGTAAGTAAATGTATGTCTGTGCGCAAGCAAATAGACATATTAGGGTACATGAGAATAAATGCGACCTAACGTTGTATGGGTCTGCTTTGGTATGGTTGAATCGTGACCGACAGACAGCAAGCACAGAGTGAACGAACAACTTGTTTCGCTCAACGCAGCTAATAGAATCATAACTATCCATTACAACATTCTAATCAAGAAGACCGATCATGCACATAATTTGTGCCTAGTTATGGCAGAGCTTTTTGTTAATGATGCGGATATTTGTTCGAATCAGTTCAACTTTCATTGCAAAGTGAAACATTTAATGCTGTAAGTATGCCATGTATTATGTCGGGAAACCTAAAAGTGGACGGTATGTGATAAAATATAAGCCCAAGCTGGGGTGAAATAATAAAAGAAAATCAAACTTGGATAAGGCAATCATCGCGGATATTTATTTCTCTGGACTTGTAGTGGTGGTGGTGGCTGGGCTGACACCGCACTGCCATCCTTAACGAACATTTTATAATATATTATTACCATACAATTCATGTAATCACAGTCTCCGCTGTTAACACGATCTCTGGGCATGATAGATATTTATAACAGCTGTGTGGTCAATATGTATTTTCCTACCCCCTGGGTATGGTTTAAAATAACAGCCATGTCATTAAAACCAAAACTTCAATGTCTGGAGAGTTCCTGGAGCTGTTTCTTCTGGACAATGGTCAAATCTGCTCCTACATGAGCCTCATCCAACTGTGTTTGAGTTAGTCGAGAATTCCTTCTGGAAGCGGGTTTTTCGGCCGACATTCGGGAAGTATGTTACAACTTTCCGCCCACTTAAGAAGTCTGTCTTGTAGCATGCTTGTAAAAGGTTTTAATAAAGTTGATAAATGAGCTATTGGTCTAAAATTAATTGGGTCTGTCGTGTCGCCTTTCTTAAACAACATTAGTGTTTCTGATTCGAACCATTGATGTGGTGGGTTTTCTGAGTCTAAAATGTCATTGAAAACTTGTAGTAAAATGTCCTGTCCAAAGCTATTCAAATTCTTTATGAACTCATTTTTTATCATATCTGCTCCCGGTGCTTTGTTTCTACTAAGTCGTTTGAGTGCTAATTTCAATTCTTTATTGTCAAATGAATTATCTAGATAAGCATGTTTAACTCCGTAATAGTTCACTCTTATTTCCTGTTTTCCCCATTATTATCAGCCCAGTTCATTGTTGTAAAGTCGTTTTAGTCCAGATTTATTCCAAAATCTTATGTGGCTGATCGAATTTATGGGCTGTTTTTTTTCAAAGCAGTTTCCGGAAACCTTGCATAACTTGATCCTTTTCGTCGAAATAAAATTTGTTGATTGGTTTACCGTCTTTCAAGATAATCATGTTCCGATTTCGGATGACTCTTCATATGGAATTATCCTTACTCCATTCCGTATTGTATGCAGCACTGAATAGTGTTCTTGTCCTCTTCTGTTCCGCTGTTTCGTCTTCACGTAATTTCACAATTGACCCCTTCAGTGTCACTTTTTGTTTCAAGAATGTAATTTTATCTCTTAAACGCACAAATCTCAATAGATTTGATCTTGTAGCTCCCATTTTTCATTGTCCCATTCTGAAAGCAATATCGTAGTCAAAGTCTTCCGGCAGTTTGAGATTTTTAAATGGTCGCGTTCATGTCCTCGCGTTCATTCAGAGCCTTTTGAGTTTCACGAAGTCCAAAAACAATTACATTGTTTCGCTTCATATCCATTTCCCGTCACTCCAGTCTTTCGTTCAGTTGGTTGAAGGCCAATTTTGTAACCATATTTTCTTCAATTCTCTGCTGAGAATTAATTAACCAATTTAGCTGGTCGTCCATCGTCATAGTTGAAAAATCCGTCATGTTTGGATCAAAATATAAGTTTTCCGAATCTTCAAAGTTTTTAGGTCGTTTTGTGTCTTCTACGTTGTCTGGTGAGTTGTCACTACTTGTTGCGGTTCTTGCGTCCCTGTCTCGCTTCCCCCCGCTTGACACGTTGACGATTTTGTTTGAAGAAGTTGCAGTCCAAAGAATTTCGTTTTGGCTGTTTTTCCTTAACGGCTGAATTTTATAACGGTCACTAATTTTTATATTCGGTGTGCCAATTGAAATATTAACCTGATTGCTCTCACTTAAATTGTCAGTTTTTTCTGGTGTTCTCAGTACTCTGCTAGATCTCGAGAACGGGTTTTCGTCTGAGCTCATGACGAGCACAAAATTTCTAGCTGTTGTCAGCTCGGATGCTCAACAAGAACTCACTATTGCTACTTGTTACAAGCGTATGCCTGGTCTTAAGATAAATTCATCCTGGTCCTCGACAGGTGCTGAATGACGACGGGGCATGATTTTGGGGATCTTAGAGAGTTTAAAGCGGCGCTTGACGACAGGTTGACGGGATCGGAATCGCTGCCGGCGTATGTAACAAACAATTGTTAGAAAACCAGCCGCAATGAGAAAAACATTGACCACAATTATTAGAAATAAAAAGAGGTAGTCGTGACGAATAGTTTCTGGGGATTAGGCGACGGTTGCTGCCACATCGGCTGAGTCAGACTGATTCCCCCCCCCTCGCTGGCGTGAGTCCCTTGAGCATAAGAGGTTACAAGTGAACAGACTGCTGGAGCGGCAGTTGGGTTGCCGTACAACTCGACGAGAGCCACGGCGAGGAGAACAGAGATAATGCTGTTCCACAAAATCATGAGGGAGCTGGAGTAGACAACTCCCCAGGTAATGAAATGGTCGTCGAATGAATGATTGGGGAATACCAGTGGCTTGATTATTGGGATTTCGGTCGTCCAGTTGAGAGCTGCCGTCTTTCGAATAGACTTTAGATATATCATCGAATTTGACTCTTACGGATTTTTGGAAGGCGATGATTTCCCGATTTTGACCTACCAACATCTTCTGGGATTGTTCTAGATATTCCTGGATCTGCTTTATAGCTCTGTGCGTATCGTGTCCCGTGTCAAAGAAATTAGCAAGTTTGAAGCGACTGCTGCTGCTAACATTACCTGCGGGAGCGTCGTTGTCGTTCTCTCGGTGGTGCTGGTTTACCGGTGATAGATTCATGGAGATGAAGATCCCGATGCTTATCCATGTCTTTGAAACGACGATGTATATCCTTCATGAGTTTGCAGGTGACGTTATCAGCACGAGCCTCGTACACAATTTGACGCACATTAGTCTCGTGTCCTTCGCAGAATTTGGTAGTTTGATGTTCGATAAGTTGCACTTCCTGCAGAAACTCGAAATGAGGCGTAGAGGTAATTATACTATGGTCCGCGTAAATGAGTGGGGACTTCTCTGATTCCTTCATCTAAACTCCTGTAGAAAGTTTATAGGCAATTCGCTTGGTGGGAATTTCATCCACTAAGTAAACTGGAGAAGGGAAAAGAAAAAAGAAACCAAAAATAAGGTAATATTTACCCATGGTGAGTCAACTGGAGTGTTGATAGAGTTCACGCTGCTTGTATATCCGCCCTGACCGCACGGAAGGTCGGACTGGTTCTGCTGGTGATTCTCAAGATTCTCAAGTCTCTCTGCAAGATTCCGGAAGAATGATCTTCCTCGGTGGGAACCAAATGATCCGGTCGAGAAACCTGTTTTCGCATTCGTTCGCAATGTACTTGCAAATAGAATTTGGACTTTGAATTGGTGGATCTTACTATATACGTAAGGTCACCAATCTTCTTCACAACTCCGTTCCGGACGAACTTGGGAGCTAGTTTACTGCATTGCTCGAATTCAGTCGTCCGTGGAGAGCGAAAGAGAACAAGTGCACCCTCCTGAAATTCAACGTCTTTTCTCGTCTCGTTTTCCCTCCCATATAGCTACTTGATCATAATTCATTGTAATGATGCGGAATCTCTTGCTGGTGCTATATAAACTGCATTATGAGTTCGTCGAACGTTTTCCGTTTTTCAACAGTATCTAGATAGAAATACAAGGTTTCAATTAATTTAAATAAAGGACTTCCGGACAGATTTATTACCGATCACTGGGGCATTATGGGAAGCCTCTTGTTGATTATATTGCAATATGAAATTGCAATCAGAGAACATTTTCGACTTGCAAATAAAAGCCAGAAAACGAGCAAATCACAAATAAACAAGAAAGGACGAATTAATATTAATACCGATACAGCGGTGGTCAGAAGGATAGGAATGCAAAAGATAGGTCGTCTATAGAATTGTTAGGAAGTTATCGTAGAATACTATCAAGTTTGAGATTTAGTTAATTGACAATCAAGAAATATAAAAGAATTTATCAATCCGAGAAAGTCGGAATAGTATGAGTTAATGAGTTGTGACTATGATAGAGAAATGGAAAATTACTTTTGCAAAAATGCATTTGTGAAACGCAAACTGGAAAACCAGATCAGAAGGAGAATATGAGGAAAAGGTATATATTATATAAGATAATAACCATATTTTCATCGAGATGCTAAAGTGCTACTTCTCCAAAACCTTTAGTTGGATGGGAGTACCTATCCAGTGCTTTTATTTTTTCAATTTCCCTGGTATCTTACATTTAAACATAGAAAATGAACTTTTAAGGGGTCCAGGGAGACATGCATCTAAAATGAAATGGTTCTTTTTGGTTCCCGGAAACCTGTCATCAATCCGATTTATTAATCGTAGTTTGGAGAAGAAGTACTCTTTCACAGAATTGAATTTATCGAGTGCGCAATATCGAATTGGTCGCATTAATTCGGCTCGTAAATCTGGGCTACGAAAAGCCTGAATCAGCACACTGGCTCGAAGATCGAAGGCAATGTTTACCACGAATTAAATTTTTCTCTTCCACCTTCTTAGCGCGTGCGCAATTCTTACGAGCTTATGCTTCTTTAAGTAGATCAAAAGCGGCCCCTTTGTACCATGCGACCGTACCATTTAAACGCATAATAATGCTTGTTCCTTGCACATAAAATGTTGTCCGCATTTTAGTGGGCCGGGAGGGATGAGGGAGTACATAAACGGGAGACGATTGGATATGAGTCCGAGACCGTACCATGTATACAGGAGAGCCAGAGTGAGGGCTGTATTCCAGATTGTCATTGTAGTCGGCAATAACTGGAAGGTGCACACTCAGGAGGCCATTTGGCGGTAGGTGGAGGAACTTGGTCATCTCGACACCGGCCACGTTTCTGGCTGTGTCGTTGAAACAAGAGATGATCGCATCATCTTGTGTAACTATTCCATACTGGCTATGTCCAAGTTCTTGGACGACTACATCTTTCAACATTGCTCGAAACTCGAAACGAGCAGACTCGCTCAATATCCAGGATTTTCACACCGTGTAGCAGCCTGTCTACACCGAGACTATCTGGTCGATAGTTGGACGCGTAATGGCGCTGGGAAGGTTGTCCTTTGGGAACGATCACGCTGGCGGTGGCGTCGTCTGTCTGTTCTTGGGCAAGAATATGGTGCTCAATGTCCAGAATACAGATCCCATTGCCGTCCGCCTTCTTGTTAGTTTTCCGGAACGGAACAGGCTGTATCTTGTAGATGTCGCTCCGATGGGTTGGAAGGGAATGTCCATTGTGATTGATACGAACTTAGTTTCCGCGTGGATTCTACACGTAGCTAATGGTAGATGATAATACATTGAGTAGTCTTTACCGTCATGGGTATTCCATGTTGCGACGGTTCAATTCGGGAATCAGTCGTAAGAGTTGCTGTTCCAAAATAGTGGGGTTGACGATGGTCATTGGCAAACGGTGGGCCTGACAGTTATGGATAATCGCCTGGAATTGCATCAGGTCGATTGTTCTGGCCATTTCCTGAATTATATTCACGTTGTTTATCATCTGCCTAAAAGCTCCTTGTCTGAGACTCTTTTGATGCTCTTCTATCCGGCTTACATCCTTGTCCACCAGGGTTGTGAATTGTTCGCGGATGAAACACATGGAAGAAACTATACGCCGTATACGCTAGTACGCCAGCTAGAGCAATTCCCAGAACTATGGCCTGACGTTGTCGCCGAGCAAAATGGATAGGTCGTGACAGAGTGATGGACGATTCAATGTTATCTGTTATAAGCTTTGCTGTGGGAAACGTAACTCTCCTCGCGATGGACAGATCTCGATTTGTTGATGATCGTCATGAAGTCGGCACTCAAACGCGCACTGGACGAGGTCGTGGTCGCGGATTTCCTTTTAAATCTGGCTCGAGTGAGACCAGTCAACATTACTAAAACGCTTGCACAAATTAAATAAACTTTGAATTTTCTTTATTCTGAGCCTCACAATATTCGTGGAAGGAGTGAGGTTCCGCCCTTAAAAGTATAACTTTTTATCTTGTTTTGAAGTTTAAATAAATAAATATAGTAAACGTTCCTCAAGAAGTCTCAGCCAGTCTAGGTTCGTAATCTACATTTGCAAAACCCTACTCCCGGGGGTAGGTAGGTTCGAAAAACCTGCTTAGCGATAGGTCACCTATTATCCCCAAAGCTCTGCCGTAAAACCCGTATTCCCACCCAACATTTTCACCTAAAGACTCCATTTCTTATGGATGATAATCGAGTTGTCACTTTCCAATCCGCGAAAGTTAACTATTTTAGCAATCCCAGTAATTAAAATTCATCATCACTGCAACAATCTCCATGTAAAATTTCATTTCCAAGGTTCCTTTTCAACCTGCTGCTACTTGCTACTGTTTAGTTTCGACTACTTACTGTGGAGAAAAACCACAAGCATGAAGAGACATAGCACGGCAGAATCAGAAAAAGCATCCTCAATCCTCAGCATTGCAGTGCAACATAAGTCTTACACTTTAAAAATAATTACGGCGTGAAAGTACATGGGCGACAGACAGACGGACAACGACGAAAAACATTAAGCAGCTTACGCTCTTTAATAATTGATCAGTATAACATGATGAATTCGTCGTAAAGTTGTGCCATACCCAGTTGCTTCAGATTCAAATTTAGAAGAATGGCATCATTGAATAGTTCGGCAATATTTGTGGACAGTGAAAAATCATTTGTAAATCCGTGCATAATTTGTGCTAGTATAAAGTTTGTCTTTGTCTAAACTTAACAAACTTAATAAACTTCTAAGAAGATAATGTCAAAGCATATACTCATTGTATGGAACTCAATTTTCACGTCAGCAAAATCAAAAGATGGAATCGAGTATTTATTTTGGTCGGTTTAAAAGTTCAAATCCAAATGAAATTTATAATTTACATTCATTATGATTTGATTGATATGATATGACACCAAGATTACTGTATAAAAATTTAATGTGAGATATTAATGTTTAAACCTTGGATGGGCCACTTTTATCTTTATGAAGCATCAGCATTTACGTACGTAAATGGCAAGATTTTGTGAGGCAGCGTAAGCTGCGTAAAGGCTTCTTGTGACTGAAAATGGTAAGCCATATGGCAACAATTCAGTCACAATCAGTCAAAACAAGCTAGATTAGTGCATTTTTAAGCCGTCATCGTCATTATTGGATGCTCCTTCCATTATAAACTCCCTATTCCAAGTTTAAAACGATAGTTATGAATTTAGATGATAATATTTTCTTATTTTGGGCTTAATAATTATATGGGCTGTCAATTGCTATTAATGCTAGTGATATAAAATGTTATTATTATGATTAAATATTGGCAACTGTTTGATAATTAGAACATGGTAAACTCGGGGTAAAATTGTGTCGTCTCTGGTGGCTAAATGTTCAAATTTTGGAAAATTACATCTTTGTATAGGTAGGCAATATTGGTAGACGTTGAAAATCGCTTGTAAAACGATACTAATGCATACTCTGTGCTAGTAAACTTTTATGTAGTGAACGTGTTAACTCCCCTCACTTTATGGAACAATGTTTGCTGCAAAATTTGTGTGCAAAGAAAACATGGAATCGCGTATTTATTTTAGTCGGCTTAAAAGTTCAAATACATCCATATACAAAGCCAGAAACCTTTTGTGGTTTGACTAAATGTTTCAAAAGCTTGCGTGGGTTTGGTCCGTCTTTCATGAAAAAGTTAAATGAAAGAATGACTTCTATGATATACCATGTAGATTATGTTATGAATGGGTTATTGTACATATAAAACTATCATTATGATACTATTATTGTAATATATATGTAATATTATTTTCCCTAAATAATTAAATCGGCTGTCAATTGATACTTTAAAAAAAACTATAATTATGAATAAATATTTGGCAACTTTTAGTAGTAAGCACCTCCGGATCCGGATTATTGCTTGAATGCACAATAAAATATCATTGTAGAATCGCCTAATGCACAATTTTTTTATTTCGTGGCCAATATGATGAAGAAATTTGGTCGGCATCAAAACACAAATAGCCATACACAAGTCCTGTCCTCATCACCTAATCATCTCTCACCTAAGATGACTGTATTAAATCTGCAGGGGTATTTGAACAGGACCAGATTGTTCTGTGCGACCACGATGGAAGGAAGGTAAGACAATAGGAACATTTGCGAAAACCGAAAAACCTTGTGCGGACATTTTCATATGTATTTAATACATTATTATTTGAATGAAGCCCTTGTTGTAACAATATTTCACTACGTGATGCAAATAAAACGTTGCAAGTTGTTGAACAATGGAAGTTACAACAAATCGGACACAAATGAAATTTTGGAGTAGTAAATACCTTGTTTGAAAATAAAACCCACGCATTGACGCCACAATGATGTTACATACTAAGGGGTAAGGGTGTACTCATGAATCCGCTTATACTGTGGAAGATTGAACGACAATTTTTAACGACAGTCCAGCCCCCTGGCTTTAAAATATTTTCTTCCCGGCCCTGTCTTTGAATTGCAAATTTTAACTACATGCGGAAACTGAGAGAAAACTAATTTGATTGGCAGGTTTTAGAACAAAAACGAAAATTAACACTTACAAATCGATGGTTCATTCGATATTTTTCAAGTGTGTTTTTCTATTCATTTTTCATGCGAGATATTGTGGAAAGCAATTTTATGAGGTTTATAAAATCAATGCCTCTCATAACAATAACAATATTGCATTGAATCTACAAAGAGATGCTTTTGCACATATACAAGCCAAAAATAGCCGTGCTCGTGTATGATCCAGGGGTAACGATAATGACACATCCTGCGGCATATGTGAGTCAACGATTGTGGAATATTCTAATAATTACACCCGTCCCACCCGCCGAGTTATGGGATACACTCACTCTTAATGCATAAGAATAAAATACTATGAATTTGCGAAATGAGAAGCCGGAGGTTCTAAAAGAAAACCACAATGTCACTCAAGTCAGTGGATGAATTTGTTAGTACGGGAGACAGAAAAATTGTTTAGTCAAATTTACAAATTCATTCTTCTCAGTACAATCATTTGTGTGGAACCAATTCAGGTTTATGCGGTTCATTCTAAATCAATAAAGTACTTAAATGTTTGTATTAATATTGACACTTACATCCGTACAACTGTTGCGCATAAATTATTGGCCGCATTTTAAAGAGGAGATAATGGCAGATTGTGTCAAAACCGTCACAATAGTTACCATAGGAGTTTGCATATTTTTAGAAATCCCTGAAAGTGGTGAGGACTGTTTCTTTTCTGACTGTGTCCAGTGTCAATCACGCGGCCCATATTTAACCGGAGACTCGCTCAATGATTATGGATCCCTTGACCACATCATTTGCATAATAGATTGGAGTATCACTTTACTCACTGCTTACAAAATAACAAACTCGGCAACTGGATACCTAAAATAAGTTCAAATCATTATTTAATACCTCTTATTTCTCACTTGTATCTGTATACACCAATACCAATATTTACAAAACGCTATGCTGTGCGTATCGTTGTACAAAAACCATTAAAACTTTTCTCATTGTTATTCGGTTTTGTTTGAAATTTTATTCACAAACAACATCATTTTTAATACTCCAGTTTAACCTTCATGAGAAAATCAACGTTGCTCCTATTTGATAGATTGCATGGGACGTCTTTAGATTAAAGCTTTTGCGAATTTAATAGTAATATGGGAATCCATACGCTCCGTAAAAGGATCATACGCAGCTACTGGGTAGAAAGCTGGAACTGCAACAGGTGCTGCAACGGCGACAGGATACGGGACTGGGATCGCAAATAGGAGCCGGAGCCGGTGGTGATGGAGGTGTTCTAAATGAGTAAACGTAAAAGCTTGTTATTCATCGCGGGACCTTGAGCATTTAAAGGATCATTTTATAGTACATACGGTGGTGCTGAAGGTGGATAGTAAGGATATGGAGCTGGATACGGTGGAGGATAGCCGTATCCGTAGTGATGAATATTGTTCGAAGAATCTGAACCTCCTTTTTTGCCTCCTTCTCCAAAATCTCGAGAGCCGAGCCCCGGGGATCGTCCATTGTTGGCTGAACTGATTGAAGGCCTTGGCAGGATTGTACTATTGACATGGTCAGGTTTTGGGGTGACTACTGTGGTGGTGGTATTGCAAGGGTGCGGTTTACTTGTAACTGGAGCAGGTACACTAAAGTTTGCATGTTTTGGGGTTTCCTCCAAAGCAGATATGGAAACTGCACACCACCAAAATGTCTGGGAAAACAAGGCTGAAGAAATACTGATTTTGAAGCTGTTTCATGATTAGCCATGTAGTTTCTGTGGAAGTGAACTGTGGTGTGATGTAGACGGAAGGAAACACGCTAACTTTTATACAAATAAAAGAAAATTATTTCATACAGCATAATTACTACTTTGATTGTACACGCCGGAACCTGTGATCATGGAAAGGACGCAACCAGTTGTGGTGGGGATTTTGATTTGCAACAATTTCAGAAAATTGTGGAGTGGAGGTGATGCTTAGAGAAACCAGGAATCTTTGCGTAACAACAAGAATACCTAAAGACACAGTATTTACAAATTCAGAAATGGGAGGAGTACTTGAGGGCCCAACTATCCGACCGGTATATTTTTTAAATGATTTTTAATGCTTCGTTTTTTTGTAACAAAAATCACCTTATCCAATTGCAATTCTAGCAAAAATAAACTTTAGTTAACCCGCTTCCTTTAACTGTCAGTATGACTTCATTAAGGCAGTAGGCCGACAATTTTCAGATTTTTTGGTGAGGACATGCAGTGAGCTCCATGGTGACAGCGGCGTTTTTCATCCTGAAGAGGTCACGGTCATCCAAAGTCTTCAATTCTGCTCGCTTCCTGTTAAACCACCAAAAAATTGTTTTGAAATTGCATGAAAAAGTCTTCAATTACGATTGTATGATATTTACGACATGTAAGATTCACAGTTTTAAAATATCAACGGTCTTCTGCTTCAATCCTGGGAGTTCCATGTCCTTGACCAAGAGAAAAAGACGCAAAGCAGCGAGCGCAGAGTACCAGGCCTCGCCCATACTCCTTATCCTATTCGAGATGGGGAGTCTAAATGAGCCATGACCTGTGATGAGTGGTCCAAAGATTCCTATCCAGAATTTTGTAGCGGGTGCGCCTACGGAATTAGAGTGGACTGGATTCGGCAGTCAATCCAGCTGAGCGGACGCAAAACGTTAAGGATATTTCGCAGTGGGTCACTTGGCAGACCGGGGTCAGGGAGGACATCTGCGAAGTCGGGAGTCGGGAGAAGAACTGGGAAGCTGTGGAGTATGTTGTAAAGACGGGAAACTTAACGAGGGAAATAATGTGCATGTAGGTTTAAAACTGTTCATCACAATCCTAACTATCCAAAATATTGAAAACTGGCGTTTTTATTTTGCTATTTTACAATCACTGATTACTTTAACAACAGCATCCATCTTAAATTAACCTTGAATCATAACCACATGAATTTCAATTAGCCCTACAAGCAGTAACCACTGAAATATTGGCTTTCATTAAAATGTAGGCGAATTATTACAACAACAATTTGTGGGGGACGCGAGACACTCGGTGAGCTCCATGGCAACAGAGGCGTTTTTCTCCTTGAAGAGGTCGCGGTACTCATCCAAAGTCTTCAACTCGGCTCGCTTCCTGTCAAACAACACAAGGAATATTTATCAGCCTGATTTTGATTTTCTAAAAACCAGTGTTTGTAGAAAATTCGAAACATGCAAAACTTACAGTTTTAAAATATCCACAGCCTTTTGCTTCAAATGGGGCAGTTCCATGTCCTTGACAAAAGAGAAAAAGACGAAGTGCAACCGCCGCTGAGTACCAGGCCTCGTCCATCCTCATCAAAATCTTGGAAGTGGCTTCCTCCAATGTGGAAATCCCGTACTTGTGACCCGCCTCGAACAACTCAAAACAAACCAGAGAGTCTTTCTGAGGATCCTTCAACTCCCAGACGTACAGATATTTCTTCAAGGCCCTCACGCTTTCTTCTGTCATATCCGGCAGCTCCAAAACTCCAGAAGTCGCCTCCTTCATTTTGGTATGGAAGATCCGTTCGAAGGCGGGGCTGTGGGCAGCGAGGACACTTCGGTGGAACTTGATTTCGGCGCCATTTCCAGCAATAACCTTCGTGTCAGCGAGAACTTGGTCGTTAAGCATTTTGCGGGTCACAGCAAAAGGATCCTTAACGGCGGGGTCAGCTGGAGACAAGACTAACTTTACAGAGAGAAGCAATGTCCATTCTGCCAATTCTGGAAAGTAAGAGCACCAATAATTGTACCACCAATCGTTGTGAATTCAAAGCGGTTTGCTTCGCGACGGCTGCAGTTAAAGATCACTGATGATGAAGAAGAAAGATAGAAAGGAAGCCATTTTAAAATTTGTATTTCATTTTCGATTTGCAGGATTTAGTTATTGTAGCAGGAGTTGACTTACGAGATTTCTCAGATGGGGTTACAGATATTTTGATGATTGGACCTGGAAGACGGCCAGGACGAAGAGGCAGATAAACAATTTTGCTAACTTCCAGTTGTACCTTGACTTCCCCCAGCAAAGCCCATTTCCCTCCAAGGATACTCCGAAGAAACTGGGTGGTATCCTTTAGTTGGATGATACCTTGGTACGGCGCAGGGTCCTGGAACCCTACCAAAACCCCAAAACCAGGAATCGAACTGCCAACTTTTACCCAGCCTTTTACTTGGGAGTGAGTCCAGCGGAAACTAGTCCATCAAGCAACTCCTGGGTCACGCGGATTTGGTCAATGCGAAAGTCTCGTGCGTGGGTAACTGAAGCAGTTCCGTCGGCAAATTCGAAATTGGGGTTTTGAACAAAACGGTCCAAAGCTAACGATAGTTCCTCATGGACAAGGACCTCCATCGCACTTTTTTCCTTCCGTTTCCTCGCCTAACCTACCCTAAATGAAGATTAATAAACTGACAGGGCGCACAAGTTCTGAGCAGTCCTCGTGAATCACTGATAACCAACAAACAAACTCTACTCTATCCTCTATCTTGCACGAGGAGAATGCACGGAACGGCACCGAAAAGCACAGTAAACAAAACCCATGTGTTGTGAAAATCAAAACTGTGAAACTTTTGCCGCTGTCTCCAGATGAAATGGGGAACGCTGAGCTCGTCAAGATCAACAAAGCAATGGAAACTGCTGAAATCGAACAATTAAAGTCAACTAACGGCAAAAGCAGTTTACCCAAATGGAATTTATCACGTTTATACTCAAGTTTACTATTACAATGGACAATGAATGTCACAGTTAAATTATCTTGGACAACATTTCTCATAGTAATTATTTTCTAATGTTTACCCAATTTAACACTGAAGTTGAATAGTTCAGAGAGGGAACAAATGTCGAATTTCAGTTCCTGGACCAAGATCTGCTGATTCTGATTGAAGATTGTCTGACTGACTATGCTCCTGGATCGATCCCGCTGGAAAACAGCGAAGTCAGAAGTCATAAAACTTCAATGATTTTAAATGCTTAAAATTCAAAAAACAAAAACTTAGTTTTTTGACTGAAAGAATGAGAATTAAGATCATTTTTAAAGAATCATCGAATTGATAGGATAGCTATCAAGAAGTGACTTCCACAAAATTCTGGAAACGGGTCAAAGAGTGACTCCACTAAAAAAAGCAATTCGATACTCAATCAACTAAAAAAACTAAAATCTAATCACGGTTCAAATTCCAAAAGCACAACCAAATGTTTTACTAAACTTTACACGGTTGACACTAATTTAAATCACTGATTTGTGAACGTTGAAAACAAACATAATCTTAATTAAACATTAAAAGAGAAAGAATATTTTATTTGAGCTTTCAGCGTTTAGCGAGATACTCGACGAGCTCAATGGCGACGGCGAGGTTCTCTTCCTTGATCAACTTGAGGTAGTCAGGCAACTCTTTCAATTCCTTGCACTTCCTGTTACGAAAACAACAAAAACAAATACAAGTGAACAATTTCGTTTTGACAATAATAAATGATGACGCTTGGCACACTTCCCACTTACAATTTCAAAAGTTGAACAGACTTGCTTTTAAGTTGGGGGCGCTC